>PTEX01000094.1:472684-487872 GCA_003342815.1 Eudromia elegans
AAAGAAAGAAAGAAAGAAAGAAAGAAAGAAAGAAAGAAAGAAAGAAAGAAAGAAAGAAAGAAAGAAAGAAAGAAAGAAAGAAAGAAAGCAGTAATTGATAGAAGTTGATGGAATCAAAATGGAGAAAGAAATGAATAAGAAAAAATATTTTGTTTTTGTGCAGTTTAGCAATAAATTAGTAATAAGACAAAATCTGTCTGACCTAGGAGAGGAGAATCTCTTATATCAGCTAAATGAGAAGATATAAAATATCTGCTCAAAGCGATGCTTAAAACATGTAGAACATAAAAAAAGAGTGTATTTTAGTCTTACATTAAGCTTATGGCTTATGTTAAAATGGTTCCTCCAAAGCAACCTACTATGCTTTGGAAGCTACTTTGTAGTGACATTGTTTTTATTTTGAACATAAACTGCTTTCCAGCAAATGAAATTGCATTTTTTTTTTTTTTTTTAGTATGTGAATGTTAACATTGATATGGATTTTTTTAATAGGCAGACAACATCATCCTTACACAATTGTGCTTGAGCTCTTGAGGTCCATCAGTCTGCATCAAGGGTTCTGATGAAATTTGTGGTAACTATTTTGTATTGGGGTTTTAGAGACTAACTCCTAGGTCTAACAGATTAATTAGATTTATTATTTATAATATATATATATATATAAATATATATATAATATATATAATATATATAAATAATATATATATATTATTTATGATTAGACTATCACAAAAATGCATCTGTATATTTAATTCACAGTGATGGCAGCAATGCCAAAAATGGTTCTATAAAAGGTTTATAGATAGGCTCTGATTTCCAACTATAACTTGCTACACCTAGGGCTTTTGCATGTGACTAGAGGCACAGGCACAGTCAGAGAGTGCAAAAAAGTCAATTGATTTGGGTGAAATTAGTTCAAATGATGCCTACACATTCAATATCTCTAAAATCAAGGGTGGCAAATGCACAGGCTAAGATCCAAGATACATATACAGATCCTGATACTTATAAATTCAGAGTTGTATTTCACAGGAATATGAAATACATACGTACATCTTTTATTGCAGGCTTCCCTAAAAGTGATTTGCTAGTAATATAGCATTTCCACTACAAACAAAAATTAATATCTTTAGTCAGTTCTTTGTTATTCTAGTAACTCTCAGTCTAATAAAATAGGGGATATTCCCCCAGTGATTTCTCTGACAAAATGTCTCCCAGAATCTGGAAGATTATCCAAATACAATGAAAAAAGGAAACTTGCAGCAAGGATGACCAGTTAAAGACAGAAATCTCTGAGAGCATTAAGAAAAAAAGAAAGAAAGAGTGCAAAAAAGTATGTGTGAGAAAGAGGACTTCACCTTCTTCCATGAGTAAAGTGAGGAGAATTATACCTGTCCGTAAGTTTCATGGTGAGTGGAGTCAAGATCCCTGGTGCTAGGTCTGGACCTGCTTGTTGTCCATCCTTCCATCTACTTCTCTCTCTTTTTCTCTTGCTATGTGCAGATCCCTTATTTATATGAAAATCTTTCATTGGCTTTTATGGAGTTTTTTTTAGATGTACATGTATTAACATAAAGGGGCTCCTACTTCCCTGCATTTTCTAGTTACATCCATGATTCATGTGTCTCTGAAACATACATATATATTTCTTATTTTGGCTCTATCACATCTGACTAGTAGTGAAAAATGTGAAAATTCCCCATTGGCAGCCAGAGGTAGACTAGCTGAAATAAATGAATTCCTGGAAATGCCCTCTTTTTATTCCCTCCTCACCTGAAGCAAGATACATTTTCTGCTTTCAACGCCTTGCCTTGACTCTTGACGCCAATGATTCACACTAAGAAGTTGCGGCAGTTATGATGAGAAAAACTACCTGATGGCTGGAATTAATTAACTTAAAATGAACTATTTTAATTTTTCTTTTTTTCTTTTTTTTCCTTTTTTTTTTTTTAAAAAAAAAAAAAAAAGGCAAGAAAAGAAAAGAAATAAAAGAGAAATATGTGCCTGACAGAAAAGTTTCAAACTGACTGGGAGGTCAGCATGACAATCTGAAATTGTCATAGTCTTGTGATGCTGAAACAGATATCTCATGTTTTGGACTTTTCAAAGGCACTTCAACTCCTCATTTACTATATTTAGGACTGGATTCATTTTTATCCTTCAGCCTTTCACATTACACAGCAATGCAAAGTGACATTGACATTGGAAAGCGTTATAAAACATTTACCTGAATGGTGTAAATGGACATTTATGCAAATGTCTATTGGACATGGAAGTGAAGTCTTGTTCTTTTTGAACTCATTAGGACACTTACTGTCTCTAAATTGGTGGAAATGTCTCTTCCATAATTTAATTTTAGTACTGAATCCTTCTTTGCTCATGTTCCTCCAGTGCTAAAAGACAGATAAATTTGTGACGGGGATTTTTTTTTCTTTTTTTTCCCCTGCCACTCTGTGGAGCAGCACAAGGCAGAGGAAGAATATTTTGGGATTGTAATTCAATGAGAGTTGCTCTGTAAAGAAATGAGGTGTCAGAAAACAAGACTTATCTTTTAATTAAAAAATAATCCCTCACATAGCTGTTCTTGCTACTTCCTCAAAAAAAAACTTTGAAAATAGGAAAGTCTCCATCTACTGATATGCTAGATCTTCTGGTCTATCTATCCTCAGATTCCTGATGTCCACATTAGTGCCATGGAGAGCCCTGTCCTATATGTGGTCAGGGCAGACGCGAGGGGCAAGACGAGAACAGTTACAATATTCTAAGAAAGATCTTCAAAATTTCTGTTTACTTGATTCATCTACACTGAGAAGAGTGTTTGCTCTGTCTTAGACTTATAAACCATGCTGTCCCTCCAAAATACTATATGCTTTCTTGATTTTTTTTTTTTGAGAGAAATGCAGATAGAAGACCATAAAGAGCTATCACATGGTTTTATGGTTTAGCTCAAGAGTTATTTTCTATTGACCTAACATTTAATAGTCCTATTCTTGAATGTTGATAGCCCATAACAACAGTGCTTCAGCTTGCAGGGAATATAAAAATGGCATGGAAACACAGAACACAAGGAGCTCTGGCACAGTAGACATCGGTGGGTATTTATTAGATACAGTCACTTTCTGTCCCAAGGTCACCCCTTTTATTGTACTTGGCAGAAACTGTACTTTGGCTCTTACTGAAGCCTGTCATAAATTTTTTCCCCATATGTTAGCACAGATACACATGCACCAGCTATAGCTACTGTGGATCCAAGACCAGAAAACTGTAGAAAAACAACTATTTCAAGGTCTGTTTGGGGGGAATTTTTATAAAGAAGAAAATAAATTCCCAATTGAAGTTTGCAACAGTTACCACTATTTGATTAGTTGCAGTGCAGAGCTATAATTAGCTCTTATTTAAGAAGGCATATGGATCTAACAGATGGTAAAGGGGAAAAAAAAAAAGCAAAGATAAACACAACTATTTGCAAAAGACTTTCTGGCCTCTTGGTTGTATTTTGCAGTATAATACTTAGTTTTTAACATGATGGTATAGAGTTCATTCGAGGAATGTCCACATGTCCTATTTTTCTTTAAAAAAATAGCAAAATTAGCACGTTCTGCAAGTGACTTGCAGAGTGCTTTTTGTTGGAAGGGACATCCAGAGATCATCCAGTCCCCTGCAGAAGTAGAGATACCTGGAGCACATTGCACAGGGCTGTGGCCAGATGGGTTTTGAAGATCTCCAGAGAAGACTCCACAACCTCCTCTGGGCAGCCTGTCGCAGTGCTGTCACCCTCATAGACCGGAAACTTTTTCTTATGTTCAGACAATACTTCTTATATTTCAGTTTGTGCCTGTTGCCTCTCATCCTGTCATTGCCTCTCATCCTATCCTACAGTCTGGGCCCATCCTCTTGACACCCTCCCTTAGTGCTACTGTACACTGTAAGATCCCCTCTCCACCCTCCATTCTCCAGACCTCTGCATGGTATTATTTCTCCTTAGGTGCAGGACTCTACACTTGTCTTTGTTGAACTTCTTGAGGCTCTTCTCTTTCCAGTCTGTCCAGGTATCTGTGAATGGCAACACAGAGTCATTGGCAGTCTCAGTCACTCCTCCCATCATTATATCATCAGCAGCCTTGCTGAGGGTGCACTCCTGCCCTATTCACTGATGAATAAGTTGACCCAGTGCTGACCCCCAGGAGTCACCACCTATTTTTTAGAGACTATGAACAAGACCTGGGTCTCTTTCAGATGTCTGTGGGAGTTTCAAATGTTGAAGGCATGAAGAGAAAGGCCTGCCAAACATGTGTGTCTGAATGGGAGAGGAAGGTGCTGAGGTCCTTGATAGACGTGGATTAATTTTATGATAGTACCAACTAGATGTGTGGTATAGAAGTCATGAAAGATACATCTTGGTGGGATACAGCTCATCCTGCTTGAGATACTAAAGATGCTATCATGTCTTTATGAGGGTTTCTTAGCACCATCCTCATTCAGCTGCATTAATAGATCATGTGACTAATCAACTTCAGAGCATGGTCCCACTATCTCAGTTTAAACAGACTTCATTGTTTTAGTATCTTCACACTTTTAGCTACTTTGCACTGAAGCAAATTAGGAGAGTTCATGTGAACTGCTGACACTGTTACGCTGCGTGGGAAGTAACATAAGGTTTGTAGGTAGGAAGATACCAGAGTGCTTACAGATTTTTCTACAGTAAATGTGTCACCATGCCCTTCATTTGTCTGTGCACGAGTGACCTGGGAGGATGAACCTGCCTACATTTTCCTTCACAATTTACTTGTGTTGGGAGCCCAGCTGCAGAGAACATGGTATGTTTCTTGTGACTATGAATTAATCTGAGATACAAATGCGTGAATGTATACTGATATTCATGAAATATTCATAGTGAAATATTTAGAGCAAAGCTTTATCTACAACTACAATATCTTGTTTTCTCCATGTTTTGAAGAACATCTCTTTCATTAAAGGAAGCCCTAGGAGAACCTTGCATTCTTTCAACAGCAGAGTCATGATGTTTCCTCAGGTAGTAAGAGATATTCAAGAAGTTGCTAGCAATTAAGTATCTGTCTTATTTCCTTTGCTATAGTTGTAAAGGGAGTAAAGAGGCTAGATTCAAAGTCATATCTGTTTTCTATATGGATTCTTTTTCCTATGTGCTCTGTAATCGCTGCCTGTACTCTGACACTGTGCCTAATATGTGGTAGAGAACCACTAGTGGAAAAGGCAGATGGTAAACCTAAACTCGTTTTTCAAAAAAGCTTGCTCCTTTTCTTTCAAAAAGCTTGTGCATCACAGTGATGTTCCCTGGGGTTGTAACTTTATGCGTAGAATAAAACATGTGCCTGAGGTAACTGCAGTAATCGTGACTAGATTGTCTTCATCTGCACTGTGTGCAGGAGAAGGGACATGATGTTATGTCTCCAGCAACAGTGCTGGGTCTGAGCCATCACAGTTCCTTCTCCCCTTATTTTTAAAAAGTAGTAAATTATCTTGCCTATCTGGGATCAATTCTGGGTTAGGGAATAGAGGACAGAGACAGGGTAAATCCTCCCTCTGTTCTTTCTTCATCAAACCCTGAAGGTGAATCATAATAAAAGCCAAGTTAACAGGGGCACATAAGTAGGGTGTTTTTCCCCAGTACTTCTCAGCAAGGCTGTAACAGTCAAGTACTATGAGATTAATAGAGAAGCTGTGCAGAACAGAATTTGCTTCAAGGGAAGTTTTAATGTGTTTTCTCGGGAGAACACAGCTTTTTCACATCTCATTTATGTCTCTTGCTCCTGTGTAGGGAAATCCAACATTATTTAAGGTTGTTCTGAGCAAAGTAGTTGATTTCAAGATAATCCAAGTGCTTAGTTCCATGGTTTTATTCCTGTTTCTGCCCACACTTAGAAACTAAGTTTTAAAAAGTAATGTAAAAGCAATATACTGTTGATCATTTCAGCTGGGGATCATATCTCTCTAGCTTTACAACTGAGAACTTCTTCCTTTCTAGTTGCTGCTTTTCTTCAGAAAAGCTCTAAAATATATATAGCTTTGAATGTAGGCTTGTAACATAGGAATTTGCTTAGTGCTGGAGTTCTGTGTTAGAGGTTGCCTAATAAGGCATTTATCTGTGTTAGTTCCTGATGAAATAAATGCAAAAAACCATTTCTCAAAAATCAGATTATACTAATATTCTTGGGCAAATTTGTGCAGCACACCTGGATGCCTACCATTCTTGAAATGATTTGTTACTTAGGTTAATTTCAGCTTTCTTTGACAGAAGAACTCAGAAGGAAGTAGAATTGAAAATGTAATTATGGAAAGAAGTTATCTGTCAAGGTTGGAGCATGCTAATCACCTACATGCCAAACAGATTGTGGAATACATAAAAAATGGACACTCCTATAGCTAGAAAACAGCAAGAGTCCACATGACTAAGGTGGCTCTGGGGGAATCATTCATCATGATGTCTCAGCTATGCCAAGGCATCGCCAGTTCAAAGTTTCTCCTTGAGAGAAACCAGAGGTTGAGGTATACGTGTGACATTGTCAGTTGATTTTGTCAAGGTGAGTTTTTTGTTTGCTTGCTCCAGGAATTGCTATTGACAGAGAGCACCTCTGAAACTGCCCAAGCCATTTTTGTAAAGAGAGAAGGAAAAAAAAAAAAGTGCATGATAATTGGAAGAAAGGAGGTTTACAGGGACATCAGTGATGCTAAGAGGACCCAGGTTTCTGATGTTGTTCTTTGGTTACTCATACCCTTTCTTAAATATGTTAGGCCAGATGTATCCATTGTTTGCTTCTCTCTACTATTCCATCACTTTTTATAATGCAATACTAATTTATTATTGTTCTTTTAGTACATCTGCCACAACAGAAAACCTTTGCTTCAAGTTTCTTTTAATTGGTGATGGTCTTCAGAACAATGTAATTATAACTAAAGGAAATTGTAGCTAAATGAGGCTGAAGATAAGTATCAAATTAATTGTTTAGAGGTCATCTATTCTTCAGCTACTTCCTTGCAGTTATATGGAGAAGATAGTTCTCATTCTGAATTAGGACTTCTGAAAGCTGAGTTCTACTTTTGGTTTTGCCACAGTTAAAAAGACAAAGTAATTACTTTGGACAGTTCCTTGGATATAAGAAGGCTTATAATTTCAAGAGTTCTATTATACATTTGTCTTCTCCATGAGTTAATTATACAGATTGAGAAGAAGAAAATAATAATAATAATAAAATTAAATAGTTCCTTCTCTTCCTTTCATGCACACAACACACTTTTTTTCCCCCTATTTTTATGATGAATTAATGAGACTGAACACATCCCCCACTGGGGCCATGCTGCACATTATAACAGTAATAATATAAACTACACCAAAAGAACTAAAAAATACTCACAAATTGGAACAAAATAAGACTCAAAAGTCATGTGAAACTGCAGGTGAATGGTCAAACACAATTCCTTACAGCATCCAGGCTCATTTTTTCTTCATTCTACTATAGTTCCTCTTCCATTCCATTCCATTCCATTCCAATTTATTTCATTTTTCTGTGCAATTTTAGCAGTATTCAAAAGTATTAAATCTCAGCTGAGGAGAGCTCATTAACATCTCATCTTTCAGCAGTCACTTTGATGCTAGCAGGAGAAACAGCCTAAGAAATCCAGCATGGTTATCTTTACAGAGGTGGGCATGTGCTCTAGCTAGGTGCTTGCATTTATATGAAGACATTGCCATAGTCTTTTGCCTAGAGGATGCCTGCATGGTGGTGAGCCTTGTCCAGATACCTTCATAGTGCTGAGCACTTCTCCCAGGGAACCCCTTAATAGCCTTAAGAGGAAAAGAAGCAGACTGCTGCCCTTAAGGTAGGCAGCCATGAGTTGTGTCAATCTGATGACCATCAGGCATTCTTTGGCTGCAAAGGTAGATCTCTGTTTCAAACTGAGTGGTATTTTCATCTGGTGTATCATATCCACTTCCACTTATTTGAGGCCTCCTGGAGCATTGTAGTATGTCTTTGGCTTTGACCGTCACAGCAAGAATAATATCTCTTTATGCCACCTTGCAAATCTAGTGCCTAAAGTAATTTACACACTAGCTGTGACCTGTGCAGAGTGTGTTTGAAAAGCAAATGATATTAAACTTTCTGTCTTCAAAGAGCATCTGTATATCAATATCCTAATCAAATAACACAAAACTCCCTTTGTCTGCCAGATCAGCATAAGAATGCATTATACCTCTAACATAATTTTCCTTGTGTCTCTAATATGATGAAGTTTAAATTAAAATAAATATGACTGCATGCTTTTGAAGAGATAATCAGGCTGAGACATTTTAGTCTAACTGGTGTAACACAGGGAAAGTAAACGTGTATTTATTTAGGCTGCCTGGACTTACGCATAACTATTGTGCAGAGAATGTCATGGGAAGACAATAGCATGTTGACAATACTTGTGCTGTTTCCTGGAGTGCTGGGTAGGAGTCAGTAATAGAAAAATGATTTGAAAGCAGCTTGAGTGTCAGCCCTGTGGTCCTTCTAGTTAATTAACTCAAATCTTACTGCTATTTAATCTTTTTTTTTCTTTACATAGAAAAGGATTTTTTAAGGTGTGTCTTTTTCTGCATTATTCGAGTTCCAGTAGACAGACACCACAAAACTTAATCATTATAATGACAAAAGCACCATTCACTTCTCTATCAGAGCCTGTAGTGCATCTTTTTAGCCTTGTATCTTCTTTTATTCCTTTCCCCCTCCAAAGCAAACTTTGCCTCTGAAAATCTTCAGTCTTCTGTCAGTCTCATCTCAGTAATTTCTGATTGCAAATTACATGATTCTTCCACTGAAAAGAAAAATGGTAGCTTTTCACACAGCAGAATAGGCCTGTCCTGATTTGAGACTTTTGACAAATCAGCACCCTCTAAGACTTTTTGGCCTGGACTTTTATCTTACCAAAGCTCGTGGGATCAAAACAATTATGTAAAGGTCCAGATCCACAGAAGTACCTTTTGAGAGACCATCGCACTTTTAAAACCACATGTATCTACTGGCTTCTTGATGAGGATCACAGATCTGGGTCTCTTTAAGGGACTGATACTGGTACACTTTTTTTTCTTCTTCTTCTTTTTTTCTTTTTTTTAAGCCCATTTCCTCAGAGTTGTGCATGTCTAGTTGCAATATACCATTTGCTATAGAATTGTATTTCAGAAGCTCAGATTCCTATAACACTAGTTCCTGGAAGAAAAAGATAAAATTATGTGTAAATTTTGTAGGACAATTTTGTTGGTCTGAGGCAATGGAAGCATAATCAGAAAGGGATTAGCAGTTGGATACAACTTGAAAGTACGTGAACTCTTGATGGCCAATTGTTTGTTAAGTAGCTGGACGGACACTGCAGACTCTTGAAGAGAAAGTCACTGTGGTAAATGTCGGTGTCTCTAACACAAATTTCTGCAGCTAAGCAAATCACATTGTGTCCCTTTAGTGAAAGAAAAATTACTCAGTAAGCCTTAGACTTCAGACTACAGCTGGCCTCATTCTAAAGCATGCTGCTCCCTCTTTTGGCCAGGTGAACAACACCTCATATTCCTGAGGCTCCTCTGATATAGACGAGTACACTGGAGGCACCTAAAAGTCAGGAAGGACAAATGTCACCTTCATTTATGCTTAGTTTGTGATGATGTGGTACATTGACAGAAATATGAAATTGCTGATAGTCTGTACTAAGTCTCCAGAAGTTCAGAGTTTTCACTTTTGAATGCTCTATTTCAGTCTCAATTGTATGGGCCAGTTTGGCAACTCTTACATGAGCTAGGTGCTTGAAGTAGCTGATGGGACTTCTGTTCATTTGAAACATCTGGCTACTTTTTCTTTTCCAGTATTTTAATTTAAGATTAAGCCTCTTCATATCTGGGTTTTATTTGGAGAAGTTATTGGCTATTGTGTCTCTGCAATTAGTAACTTGACCTGAGGGATCTGGAAAGATCTCTTTTCTCAAAGATAGCCATTGTAGATAAAAGGTGAAATTGCGTAGATGTAGTCTGTACTGATAAACACCCACAGTCCTCATGCACCTGAAGAGCAAACCCTCCTAGAAGACATCTGGTGCTTTCATTAGCTTTCATTAGAAGCAAAGAAAGTAGGGTAAGTGCTGTCACAGGGTCAGCCATTCTCACTTTGAAATGCAACCTGCCTGCCTCAGTTTAACATCTATTTTCTTTAAATGCCATGGTTGGGAAAGTACCACCCACAATAACAATCTGCTCCATTAGCATTCATCATTGTGAATCCTAGTGTTTAATCACAAGTAGTAATATAACTGTCCTGGGTAATTCTGAAGTGAAAGAGTAGGAGATAATATAAAGTCTGTGAAGAAATCACTTTGGTATGCTGTCTGTATTTTGTGCAGGTGATTCCAACCTTTGCTCAGCCTGTGTTCATGAAAACAACGTTTACAGCAGAATATTTCAGATCTTGTACAGAAATGAAGAAATCATTCTTAATGAATCAATGAACTTCAGAGTGCACCTGCTTCTGGATGGTGAAAGGGTGAGTTGTCTTGAGATGTACGTGAAAAACACAAGGGCTGGGTTTAATCTCCTTTGAGTTTAGGCTTCCATAATAAATGTCACTCTGGAGTCCAAACAGTGTCACAGAATGTGTCAAGGTAGCCAATGGAGGTGAGGTCATAATTTAACAAAACAGGACCCCTGGGAGGACGTGAACGAAGCTGTAACCACCATGGTGTGTACTGACAAGGAGTTTCTGGAGGAGTTTGTTTACCAGCACTGAAAACATGTACCTTTGTTCAGAGTCTTATGTAGCATATCTGTTACAAAACATAGCCCAAATCTTGACACTAGCTTTCTAGTGGAATAAGAAAATACAATTTGCATATGGCAGCATATCAGAAATGCAAGTTTGTCGAGCGGAATTCATCATTTGTGCACCAGATCACTGTTTTCCACATCTGTATATATCTAACTCACCTAAGAAAACTGTCAACCTCCTAGGCCACCTCATCCTCTTACCATCCATTTCTATGGCCTTCTCCTCCCCTCTCCTTACTACTCTTTATCGGTCCAGCAATGACAGTACTGAGACCAAGCTACTCTGACTCATCCACTCAGAACCACTCGAAGGTCTCCTCACCCTTGTTCTTATTACTCTTGGTTCAAGGAGTGCTAGAGCTTCTGGAGCTGACTGTCCTGGTACTCCAAGTAAGACATCGAGGGCTTATTTGAGGGTTTATTTCTGTCATAAGTCTAAAAGAACAAGCTTCTACTGAGATCTCTCTTCTCATTTCCCAATCTGGAGAAAGATTCTTTGGAGCATGGCAACCAAGCTCTTGCCCAAAGTGCCATTTCTGCTTTCCCTGCAGAAGGACTAGCATGGTGTACATGATGTTGGCACCAGATACTAGTGACAATAAAAGACACAAAATACCTCTTGTTCTTGTAAAATCAGCAGGCAATCATAAACTGGTTCAGAAATGCAGCCAGTTGGACCAAGGGCTGTATATTTGACTTAGGCCCACAGATGCTAGCTTGACTTTCCTTATATAACTTTGCATTGCAGAAAGGTTGGACTAGATGATCTCTAAAGGTTCCTTCCAACCTTAAGGATTCTATGATTCTATGATTTGATGAGGAAGAGATTTAAAACATCTCTTCTGACTGATTTCAACCCACAAATGTGTTCACACGCAGACATATATTTATATATAACATAAATTAAAACATCTGGGAACCTTAAGCTCATTTCACATGCTCCCTTTTCTCTCACACATTTTTTTTTCTTTTTTCTTTTTCCCACATGCAGTGTCATCACCTTATTCCTGTCTAGAACTTTTGTTTTGTGTTTATATGAAAAAATCAGTAATTCTAAGCCTGTCAATATTCGTTAGAAAAATGTTCCAGTACACTTAATTGAAAATTAATTTTATCCTTCCGCGGTGGAACATCTCTAATTAAAAGTCCCTCCTCTCAAATTATAACAGTTCCTGCTGCACTGAGTGGAATGATCTCTGAAGATTTTTGCATTAATAATCACAAAAGTTGTGCACCCCACAAAATGGAAAGTAAGGATCCCACAAGATTCCTCACAGCCAGAATTCATCCTGAATCCTGATGAGCTGTGTTCCTCTCAGTCTTCTTCACATTGGAGGACCCTTGAGAGAAGGACAGCTGCCTGATTCTATACTTACAGAAGTCTTTCACACAGAGGAAACTCCATTATCTTTACTAAAGTTGGATCTTATTTCCAGAGGAAAGGAGAAACAGGTTTGTTGGCCCCAGGTGAACCACTGAAGCACTCTAAAGAACTAAATGCAAAATAAAGAGTTGTAAAATCTCTTGTGTGTTGAGCAGATCAGCACAATTCACTTCTGCTTAAAGTTCCCAGGTCTGTTGTTTCCTGCCGCAGTATCTTGTGCTCCAAGACCTTACAATTAGATATAAATATTATGTAATATAAAAGAGATCAAAACATGGCACTTCATAGGGCGCTAGGCTCAAAAGAAATCTTCTAGTGTGAGCAGTTGCTGTTCAGAGCCTGTGGTGCATCTTTGTCATATATCTCATATGCTGAATGTGACTCTGTTAACTGTGTGTTTTTCATTTTGGGTGATTTTTTAGGGGGGGTGGAAATTAGAGGTCTGCCAGGAAATTTAGAATCTGCAAAAGGTTTTCTCAGATATAAGCTTGGTTTAATCACTACCCAACTTATTTAGCATGCAGTGGATCCCTGTCCTCTTTTTACCAGTTGTGACATGGTGAGCTTTTCTTTTTGGTTCTGTGTAAAGAACTGACTCACTGCTTTTTGTGTAAGCAGCAGATCTGATAAATGGACAAGAGAGATGGACTGGGTAATGGAAGAGGTTGAGTTAGTATATTCCATACAGTTTCTGCTCTCAGAGCTGTGATTATCGAATATTACCTCAGGTGAGCAGCATGCCTTCTGCTCATGATGGCTGGCCACTTTCATCGATGGGAAAGGTTGATGAGATAGGCTCAATGCAGAAAAAGTAGCAATGTGCATGCTCAGATTATCTCATTTCCTCCTGTTTTCCTCTCTAACCCAAGATAAGCTCAAATAGGGAAATATATCTTTTTTTGCCTGGCATTATATGGAGGAATGCTCAGTTATCAGTCTGGAAATGGTGCTGAGCACAACTTTCAGCATTCAAATGACACTTTAAAAATCTCTGGTTTATTAGGTCCCTTTTTGCAGTGTTCTCTGAATGCATAGGAAACAGTATTGCAGGCATGAGGCAGCCTTTACTGCTACCAAGATGTCCAATTTATTTTCATAAACTCTTGCTTTCATCTGTTTTAAAGAAGCAGCTCTGCCTCTTTCATCAAGCAATAAAACAGGTAGCTTGTCTGTCTCCTTGCTTGCTGGCTCCACTCAGGGACAATTTAGTGGCAGGGAAAGGACAGAGCAATGCACTCTGCAGTATCATTGGAGATTAGATTTTGTACTTTCCAGAAAAATTTCAGTGAAATGGGACAGTTAGATCTTTCAGTCTGACATTGTAGCTAAATCATTAAATGTTATTCAACCCTGTCATAACAAGGCTGGAAACTTCAGTTGTAACCCTAATGTCAGTTTTTAAAAGTTAAACCAAACAAGTAAATATGTATGAAAGCCTGAGGGCTAGGAGACACCAGCATCAGGAATATCATAGATGTATCTGCAGATATTCCCAGCAGAGCACGCTTGTTGAATGAAGGGGGAACTGATTTTACCTCCCATTCGTCCCCATATCACCTTGCTTGGTAAAATTATTGGACCAAAAAAAAAAAAAAAAAAAACAAAAACAAACAAAAAAAAAAGGCACAAACCTTTTTTTTATCCTGCTGGAAACAGCAGTGTGTGAAATACAGGAGCATTTTCCAGAGGCCAGACATTCTGAATTTCACTTACTTCTCATTGTAAGAATAGAATATTACAGAACCAAATAATGTTCTTTGTTTAGTATGAATGTTTTTCTGCTAAGAGAGATCTTTAAGTTTCCTTCATGAGTTATGATTCTAATCATTAACACAACTAAGTAGCTGAAAAAAACGTACAGAAACCATTCAAAGACCCTGCACCATGTATCTAGAAAGACCACTGTTTGGCTTAAACAAGCAAATGTTGATTGATAATCCAAGAGGATTTTTCAAATCCTTGGTATCTTGGTCAGAAACTGAAAGAATAATAATAAAAAAATCTAATACCCTGTCAGAGTACTGGAAAATTACACAGTCAGCAAATAGTAACTGTGAAAAACTGCATATTAGTTCCAGCAGTACTGAAAGAAGTAGCCAAATTTCACTTATTGATGATATTATTTCATATTAGAGACTGATGAATGGTAGAAATTTCAGTGTCTTTTCTGTATGAGCTCTGGAGAGACCATCTCAATTATTTTCCTTGAAAGGGTCTTATGTGTGTGTACCTCTAATAAGTGAAAAAAAGTAAAGTACAGGGAAACTCAGCAGGAATCCAGACTGTAAAGTAACATATGGCTTAAAATTCCTGTGCATCATCTGTTGATAACCTTCAAAATTATAGAGAAAAGAGTTGTAAATAGTTTCAGTGTTTGCTTCTCTCTATTTTCTCATGTAGGATCCAGTGATTTTTGAACCATCTTCTAATTTTCACTTGCTTTAATACTTAAATGTCCAACATATGAGAGAAAACATCTGCTCATTCCCTGAAGGTGTTTTGTGCTGGTATCACTACCTGTCTGTCTCTGAAGCTCTGGGATTTGCTCAATCTTGGGCAGATTTCAGTCACATTTGCAGGTGCTCAAAGTCATGGAAATTCATCCCAAAATTTCATCTCCTCTGCCAGGTAGATCTGAAGCACTCTGCTTCTGTTGGATTCCTAGTTTAAATTCAGCCTGCAATTCTGATAATGATTATTCCTTTTGCAGCTGACAGTAACAATGGTTTTTAGTAAAAACAATTCATTAAAAAGGAAAATGTGTTTTTTTGCTGGTGGTTTTGGTTTTTTTTTTTTTTTTTTAGGAGAGAAAAATACTTCCACATTTTTCCAGACAAACACAAAAGAGAAAGCACTTTTTAAATAAAGAAAGGCTAGATATTTCATAGAATCATAGAACACTTAAGGTTGGAAGGGACCTGTAGAGGTCATCTAGTCCAACCCCCCTGCACACGCAGGGTCCCCTAGAGCATGTGGCACAGGGTG
>PTEX01000094.1:488172-570772 GCA_003342815.1 Eudromia elegans
GTCCCTCCTGCACTGGGGAGCCCAGAACTGCACCCAGTACTCGAGGTGCGGCCTCACCAGGGCTGAGTAGAGGGGCAGAATCACCTCCCTCGACCTGCTGGAGACGCTCTACTTAATGCACCCCAAGATCCCATTGGCCTTCTTGGCCACGAGGGCACACTGCTGCCTCATGGTCAACTTGTCGTCCACCATGATGCCCAGGTCCCTCTCTGCGGGGCTGCTCTCCAGAAGGTTGGTCCCCAGCCTGTACTGGTGTCTGAGGTTATTCCTACAGGACTTTGTACTTGCCCTTGTTGAACTTCATGAGGTTTCACATTGCCCAGTTGTCCAGTCTGTCCAGGTCCCTCTGGATGGCAGCGCAGCCCTCTGGCATATCAGCTACTCCTCCCAGTTTAGTGTCATCAGCAAACTTGTCCCGTATCGATGCCGTTGATGAATAAATTGAACAAGACGGGATCAAAGACTGAGCCTTGGGGGACACCACTAGCTACAGGCCTCCGACTGGACTCACGCCACTGATCACAACCCTCTGAGCTCTGCCATCCAGCCAGTAATTTCTTCTCACATCTCATTGCTGTGAGCATGCTGAAAGAAATACGCATGACCTTGGAGGGGTCTAAATTCTACACTTTTCTCATAATATTCTATGACAAAGTACAATCAATCTTTGACTGCAAATTTCCTTATTTCCACAAAAGAAAAAAAAATTGTTTGTAAGACATACCTAGCCGTATTTTATGTTATATTTTTCACAGATCTTACTTGAATCTTGCATTCCTTACTGCCAGAAGCCAGGGGAACTCGTGGTATTTTCTGAACATAGAAGAAAACTTGGTCCTTGATCTCCTTCATCTGATAAGATAATTCAGATGACGGCTGTCTTGAAGCTGCTAAGTTACTCCACTGCCTGGAGACTTTCACTGTGCAAGAAACCCAGTGCCCTGTGCACTCAGGGCAGACCATTTTGACACCAAGATCCTTAGTGACAAACACCACCTCTGGCTGCTATGGATCCCTCTGACTCCCTTGGCACTTACCTCAACTTACGATTTCTTTTGCTCATTTCTGCTGGGGCTGTTGCTGTATATTTTTGTCTGTGGTCTTGGGGGGCAAATCTGTTTAACTGCTTCGATGGACAACTTTTAAAGGTAGTTTTCACTTTCTTTCCTTTTATAGGTGGAAGACGCATTGAGTGAGGCAGATTTTCAGCTCAAACTGGACCTGCACTTTACTGATAGTGAACAACAGTAAGTGTTATTTTAGAGCTCAGTCAATAATGTGGGGATTTGTTCTTCTGAGCACATGAGTTTGATGAAGTAAGAGAATCGTCTGGAAAAAATGAGGTTTGATATATCTTAGAATACAAGCTTTCTGTTTCTCCTTCCTGTGTGGATATACACTACTGCTCCGCTTAAGGAAAAATGTTTTCCTGCTTTAAGTGTGGGATTTTCTAAGATGATGTCATTTTTCCACCTCTGTTGTTTTTAATGTCAAAGGGAACATCACTACTGACCCTTGTGTGAGCAGAGAATGTGGTTCAGGAATGCCAGGAAGCAATTAAGGGTGTTCTGACTGACTATGGATGCATGAACATGCTAAGTGCTTTCCTGTGGAAAGAACAAGGCTCTCTCAATACTTCAGAAGGAAAGAAGTCTGTCCATTGACTTTGATCTCTTCCTGAGAAGTATTTGAAAGCGACCTATTGAGCCTCGCTCAGCTTCCAGAAAAAGCTTCCACTGACTTTAGCAATGCCTGGAGAGAAATCATCTGCAGAGAAATCATCTAAGCCGAGTTTTATGCCCAGGTTGTCCCTATGTGATTTTATTCTTATCTATAAGTCACCTTAAGAGATTTCCAGGGGCACATTTCTTTTATCATCAGTGTACATGAGGTGAAACTCTTTTCTACCGCACAAGTTCAAATGGACCACCTACTGTGCTTTTGATGGGTCTGAAAGGGAGAAAAAAATTATGAAAATGTAGTCTAACATATACATTTAAGTTCTGTTGTCATCTGAATGGTTATTCAGAATTCTAATTTAAAAAATAATAATATGTTTATGATATGTTCCATAGGTCTCACTGAACCACTTGTGACCATACTCAGCCACCTCATCATGCACTCTACTCACCCATCTCATCACAGGCACCATTAGCTCTGCAAACTTGTATTGGGAGTGTCTTTAATGCTGTAAAATAATGCATTAAAATTTTCTTTGAATGGATGTTGATGTCTAAAACTTTAGATCTACATCTTCTCATTGTTTTGCTGTGTAGAAAACTGAGATGTAGTGTGATAGACTCTACACTATGAAAATTATTCTGGAATAGTTATAATAAATCTTTAAAATAAAATCCTGGTTTTAGGTTGCTGAAAAGAGGAGGGAGTACTTTTCTCATAATACTTCTTTGCAGTTACTTCCTCTGATGGATTTTTAGCCCTTTGTAACATTTTTTTCCAGAATATTGCCTGTCAAGGAAGGTACTCCGAATAGTGTCTATATGATACCCAACTGCTTCTACCTGTCACAGATTTCCTCAAATAATGATGATTCCTGCACTAAAAATCACAATCATTGCTCCATCCTGATTATTAAAACTCAGACTGGATGAGAGCACCTTGCTGACTGTGTTTCCTTCTGCTGCTCATTAGCTCTTGATATCTCCAGAACTAGTGCATAGGTGGACAGCAAGGACAGTCACCTGGGGAGATCCTGCATTGCCTCACATCCATGTCTCTTTAGTACAGTAGCATCACCATAGTTATACATCTGTTTTTTCTTCTAGATGTAGGTACAATTAAAAGATACCCATCAATTATGTTGAAGCTGTGACTGTTAACAGCAGGTGATAAAAAATTCATCTCAAGCCATCTCCCAGCTTCCTGCATGTTATCAACAGTGACAACTCAAGGTTTTTCTAACCGCTGTACATCTCTTTCCCTCCCAGGCTGAGAGATGTTCCAGTGATTCCCATGATTAGCAGCCGTACACTGTGTCTTCACTTCCATCCCCGGAGAGGCCTGCACCACCATGTTCCTGTCATGTTTGACTATTTCCACCTGTCAGTGATATCCGTCACGGTGCATGCGTCACTGGTAGCATTACACCAGCCTCTGATCAGGTAAAGGGCACAAAAACATCTCCCAGTAGACAGTGGAGACTCCTCCTCTTCTGAGCGCATCTGCTTATCTTATGAGAGAAGTGGAGAGGGTGATTTAGTTCCAATTGTTTTGTTCCTGGACTAGGGTTCTGGAAATGTGTTTGAGCCCAGTCTCTAGCACAGACTTGTACCTTTGATAAGACTCTTAGAGCTTGATCTGAAAAGCAACTGATAGCAAATTTTCCCCTTTCCTCCTTGGCTTCCTTTTTTTTTTTTTTTTTGTCTAAAAGCAAGTAAGAACATTAGCATTGGTTTTTTTGTTTGGTTTTCTTCCCTCTTGTTGTTTTGTAAAGCACTTAGGATGATAATCCCAGCTGTGGCCTCTGGGCACTAGCATAATACATAACATGTCTGGAAGCAAGAATGTATGAGTCAGTACTGGTTAAACCACCGTAGCATTTTTACTTTGCAGCATCATTTAACTGTGCCGCAGCATAATACTAGTTGCCATGGGGTCTAGGTGTGATTTATGTTATCTGATTCGTAGCGGCAGGGAAATAATTCAGAACTCCTTCAAATAAAGCAGGGCTAAAGGTCAATTTCCTCTAATATTTAGAGCAGGCAAGAGGAAGCAAAGGTCCTTCTGGCAATTTACTTTGTGTCCCATGCTGTCATCATGCAAGATAAAAGAGAAGGAGGGAGTTCCTGGGCTCCTGAAGCAAAATGCAGTGTTCCATATTGCTCAATTCCCCTCACTCCCGTGAAGTCTCTTCGTTTTTACCAAGTGATCAGGAGACCACTGAGCTTGTCAGAGGTTGTGCAAAGAGCTCTCTATCAGAAAGGAAAAAATTGGACCTCTAACATAAAGTGCCAACTTGGGAGGACCTAGACTGTCTTCTCTATCTCTTGGGTTACCCATTTCTTTTCAGGACATCTTTGCTGCAGTTCATTAATATAAAGTCGCTGCAGGCACACGAGTCTATAAAATTAAGATTATTCTTATTAATTAAGAAAATGCACTCTGACAGTGATGGGAGTTGTGTTAGTTCATGTGAGTGACAGTAATTCAGATCTGGTTTTTTTTTTCCTCTGTGGAGATACAGGTAGCTTCTCCTGCTTTGTGTTGACTTTTTAAAATGAATTGGATTGTAACAGACTCCTCCTAAACGGATAGCTTTACTCAGATAATTTAGCCTTTGTTCCACTATATAAAGGATGAGAGAACAATAGTTATCAGGCTTAATTACTGTTTTCAGTACTTTGTTATTCCCTAATGAATGGGGCTACAGGGAGCTGCTGTTGCTATTAGGCATAAATCGCATGATGAGCAACTGTTCCATAGTCAGATTATTATAGCTTTTAAAATATGATTTTGTGGACATTTATGAAGAACAGTATTTTTACTTAATGCAGTGGAATGGAGATCTTTGACAACACAATGTAGAGTTTCATTTGCTTAAGCCAATAATAATCATTTTAAAGTGTGATGTCTGGAATTTATTTGCTTTTTGATGAATATTCAGAACTCTAAGGAATTTTATATTGTGCATTCTCTAAAAATAAATCAGTGTGAAGTCAGTAGTATAAAAGAAATGTCAGTGCCAAGCATTCTGAAACAAAACCAGCCTACTAAAACATATTTGCTTTTCTCTCAGCTCAGAGCTTTTCTGGTTAGCACTTATCATTTGGTGTTTACAAGATCTTGGGGAAAAAAAAGGTTCAATTGTACAAGCGGATCTTTATTTTTGCATCACAATAGAACCTAAATGATTGAAAAGTTGTTCTTTTTTGAGGTCAGAATTTAGAACAAAATAAGCACCAGTCATTTACACTGTCTTAGCAAAATATCTATGCTGTATTTCACGATGTTTTAGTTTGCTATCTTAAACTGCCCTATAACATTTTTACATGTATATACACATTATTTCTGCACATGCGTACTCATTTATGTGTAAGACAGGAACAATTTTGGATCTGCCCTGAAAATAAAACCCAAACATTACATACAATTGAAATTTGCTCCAGTCCTGAACCACAACCACCTTCTCACATATTCCCTGCAGACTCAGTTTTTCTTACGGTTCTGTATTTGCAGATTAGATGCTCTTCCCCAAATCCCTCCCCTGTGCCTATATTCAAGCAGCAGAAACTCTGGGGAAACCAACAGGTCCTACTCCAGTCTTCATCTAGAGGGTAAATATGCCCACCACAAATCATTCCTGCCAGGCAGTACAATTTGCAACACACTTGTGGTCTGTTATATAGTAAACACTCTATTAGGTATGATACTTTGAAGACCTGACTTCTTGCCAAACTGAGAATGGATGAAATTCATGTTTCTGGCATCCTTTGCAGGATTCTGGATGCCGTAATATTTGGCCTGTCTGTAGGATGATCAGGAGCACTTTGGGGTCCTACAGTGTCTTGGGTCCTGTCCTCTCTTGGCTGCCTTTGCAACCAAATACCTTTGAAGCAGTACTACTGTAGTACCCTAGAAGTGCCTAGGGAAGCTGGACCACTCAGGGCCAAGTTCATAATTTTGGATTTCCAGATGGAAGTGCCATAAAGAAGATAAATGAGGGTATGGGATGCAGTACAGGGAAGTGCATTCTGCTTTTCTGGTAACTGGAGCTTGTGGAGCAGCATTTTCAAACTTCTGGGATGTCGCGCCTAATGTTCACTGGAAAGTCAAGGGCTTGACTTTTGGGACCTTGACTTGCCCAGGATGGCCAAGCAAGACCCCAGATAATCTATCAAAAGTGATATCAAATCATCAAATGATCTATCAAAAATGATGTTCAGGTTTTGAGAGTACTCTACTGCTAAGAGCCTTGGCATCCCAGATGAGTTTATGTTCTCTTAACACCTTTCTGGGGGCTAGTTGTGACTAAGCACTTTCAGAACGAAGGTGAAGAGGAGTCAGGAGGCTTTTTTTTTTTTTTTTTCCTTGTCTTCTTGTCTTAGTCACTGACTTTTCTATAGCTACTTGAGTCAGTCTTTACCACTAATTCAGTCCATCAGTAGTTATAAAGGTGCTTTGCTCCAGTTTTCTTCACATTTCAGAAAATACCTTCCCCCTTTTCCAAGGATATACATCCTTCTGTATGGTGCTCAGGTCCATTGCTGTCATAGGCATGCAGCAAGTTCATGTTCATTTTATATTGAGCCCCTTTTTTAGGGAACAAACACAAAGAAACGTGGTTACCCACTTCATTAATTCCACAAACCTTTGCACCACTCTTTCCCAAGAGGAGCAAGTCTGTGCTTAGAAGGTGAAACACAACATGCCAAAGTAGCTGAATGGCAAAACATCATGCTTTACTAAATGCAATGCTATATATGTGTATATATATAAGTTACATTTCCCTATAAACAACAGGGACAATACGATCTACTTAGCAAATCTTCCAGTGAAAGTCCATCTAGTCACTTCGTGAGATTCCTATGTTTTACCCCTGAAAGCTTCCTGGGAATTTAAGAGACGTGTTTTTTCATCATCAGGCCACTGCTGCCAGTAAAGTCAGTTCTCCTCAAATCCCTGCTCTAAGGGTGGTGCAGAATCTGGCTCCCTTGATGGGAAGAGCATTAGCAGAAGCAACTGCAGTTGTACTTGCTGCTGCTCTTGGATTTCATTTGAAAACATTTTAAATGTGACCACAAAAATAAGCAAGTCTCAAAATTGTTGAAAATAAGCAAGCTCCTTCCCTGCTTAAGGCTGGCAAATCTGGCTCCCCTTTTTTTATGCAAGATAGGGATTTTGCTTTCTCAACTCTCTGGATTCTCCTCAAATCTCTATCCTCTCCCCTGCATACAGACCTGCCTCAAGGATTGCTGCAGGGGAGACTTTGTAGCCCTGCTACACACTTTGACTCAGTGCCAGCTGTATCTAAACCAAACCAAAGCTGCCTGTGCAGTTTTAACTTACTAGAATTAACCCCTCATTCGCCCCTTATCCACTATATGATAGATAAAAAATCTTGGTGACATTGGAAATAGGGAGAAAAAGCAAAACAGTACCATATGGTTGGTCTGTTCTGGGAAGAGGAATCAAGTGGACATAAGAGGGTATTTAAAGGTTTCAACTCTGACCTAATTCTGCCCTTCTCCTTTGTGATGAGAAGTCACGCCAACTTGGACTACTTCTGAGTAATTTCCTCTCAGCTAAAGCCTTTTATTTTCAGGCATCCTCCTGTTCCTCAAAAGCACAATAACTGATGAGAGCACTGCCATGAACACCATGAATCCAGGTGCAAGTTATGCAGGTTGAACTTAGAGTCTTAAGTGTAGCTGGTACCTACTTACGGGCTGCTTCCAGCTGAAACTGCCATAGATGTAATCCTGAGCACCAAAGGTCGTGGTTTATTTTCCTCTCTCCATCTCATTTACAAATAAAATAATCTGTACATTCAAAACAAGCAAGAAATGTGGGAAGAAAAGTGAAAAAAACCCACCATTGATTCTAAATTTAGCCTATTGAAAAATATTGGTTTTTTTTCTCTAAGAAAACTTCTATAATAATGGGTGCTTTTTCATCTGAAATGTCTTTCATTCATTCCTATATATTATGTATGTGCAATGAAAAACTTCTTTCTTACACCATTTCCTAAGCTACCACTGTGAAAATTACATAAATTAACCAAGTTAAAGTTTCTTTCAAGTTTTATAGCAATGAAGGGTAACTTCACGACAAATGAATCAAATTGTTTTCCAGCATTAGAAATCGCTAGACTTTTCAAACCCAATTTCATGCTGGCTTGCTTTAGGATCTAGGGGAGATGTCTGTTTTTATTACAGTTATTGTTGTAGTAATTTTTGCCAGTTTTACCCAAGAATTGCTTTTTTCTTTTTTGTTTTTTAGTCCTGATCATATCCTCAATGAAGGAAAATTGGCACATGGCTAGGTTAGGCCAAGCTATAAATATCCACACATTCTCCTAAAAAATAAGTAGCAGATCGTGCGTGTATCCTGTGACCACAAGCCAAACAGTAATTTGACGAGAGCTGTATTAATATGTTGAGGTTAAACAGTGAGAGAAATCAGGTTATTTATGCATTACACATTTCTAGATCTGTGGGAGGTGAAAGGAAATTCCCAGTGAAATGCAAAGGGTGCTGTCAGTGCAGGAGATGTCTCACAATCTGGCAAATCTTTCCCTTTGGGAGACTTATTAATTTATGTATTTTTTTCTCTTTTGAAATAAGTAATATTTTCTACGTAAGGTACTGAGGGGCAAAGATGTAATGCTTATTTTCTGAAGATTGTGTCAAGGTAAAATGAGATGAAAATTCATTTCCTGAAATTCCAGTCAGGAACAGTCAGAAGACTGTCTTGTCTCATCATTAGAAATGTGAGGATATTTTTATTTATTTATTTATTTTCACTGTTAAATATAATGCATGATTTTTTTTTTTCAAGCAAGTTTCAGACACCAGTCTGCTAGGAGGGATTTTTGCCCCATTCTGATACAGGTTGCAGTTTATGAAGAAATTAAATTTCCTATAAGAAAAAAAAAAAATTTGAAAAAGTGCATTACAAAAAAATCAGAAGTAGTTCAACATCAGTGGGAATACTTTATTTTATTAAAATGGTCTAGAGCATTTATTCTGCATTATTTCAATAAAACATCTAATTAAAATTTATCATTGCCAATCTGCTCCTTGTTAGGAAACTATCTTCTCATGTATGTATTAAAGAATTGTTGGCAGACAATAAAAAACAGGGAATGATTATTTAATATTTCACAGAATACATGAAGTAAAAAGTGTCACATTCAGTTCACCAACTGAAAACAAAACAAACCTCAAACGCCTCAAAACAAACGGAAAAGTGCAGCATATAGTACATTGTGAAATACACTCCAAAAGATATTACAGAGGACTAAAATTATAAATCAAAAGAGCACAGAGACAAAAAAAAAAAAAAAAAGATAAGTATAGCTGCTGGACATAATTACCTAAGCATAAATTCTCAATCAGAAAGTTATTAAGCTGTGATTGCTAGTAGCTTGTGGTTATTAAATGCAAAAAACCCCACGCTTTCCATATCCAGTTTGCTATAGTACTTTTCTCTGCGGATGGTTCCTCTAGGTACTATAGGACAAATGCATCTTAGGGATAAAAGTAGCAAAAGAGCAATATATATATATATATAAATGTTAACCGAAAATGTTAATATTTCTCTTGATAAAGGTCCTTCTCTCTGACATAAACACATATAGTCCTTTGACTTTTTACCTTGATTCCAAATAAAAGCCAAGGTTAAAAATAGAGCAAGGATTTAAGTGCTGATATTAAATCAGTTCAATTACACAGATAACAAAAATGGTCATGTAAATAACCAAAGTTCAGGTTTCATGCAAACAAGCACTGTGGCAGGAATAATTGGAAAAATAAGTATAGAAAATGAAATGTGATGTAGCAAATGAACCTGCTATCGCTAATAAAAAAGGCTTTCAAGTATTATGTGCTTCAGAAAGCATTCGGGAAACTTCAGCAATTTGTAAGCCTTCCAGTTAAACTTGCCCTCAGCAAACAGGCAACATTTTGGCAGGTTTCCCAAAAAAAGGTTTTTGTTTGATAGTGCTATATGAAATCAATTTCCATAAAACCAACAGATTAAAATCCCTTCCCTACTGTTAAAGCAAAAGATAAATAAATAAAAAGGCATTAAAAAGTGCTTTTTTTTTCCTCCCTTAAAGCCTTTGAAAGCTTCGATAATATTCAAATGAGGAGTTTTTCATGTGCAAGCGACATTTATTTAAGCCTCTCTGATATTGTAGCAATCATTTTTAATTTCTGCTCCATGAACCTTTCCAGCAGACCAGGGCAGACAGCATCATCTAATAACAGCCAAAATTATTCCAAGCGGTGTTTATCTCTTTGCTCTTTGTAATTGCTGTAGTTTATTTATTTATTTTTATCTTAAATGTCGCATGGGGGAAATACACAGAAAACCTTCCTGCTGCTTAGAATCAGTAAAGTGGAAATTTGTTGAATCACACCAATTAGTAGAGACACCAAGAAGGCCAGACACATGCAGATGACTACACTGACATCTTCCTCAAGGGTTGTCCTCTTTGTTAACATTTGAGTGGTGGAGGATATCTAATAAATGGCATTTTTGGCTTTAGGAGGCAGCAGGGATTTGTGGTTAACCTCCTGACACTAATCTGGTTCCTGGCTGTGCTCACGATTCATTTTTTTGATATTTCACATGTCACCAAGTTTCCCCACAAATCAGAACATCATCTGTTATTTGGGTGATGACTAGCATTCATGCTCTCCCCTTTTTGTCTTGTCTCCTTGTGTATGCATCCTTATTTTTATTCTGTGCTTCACAGACATAACTCTTCTACATCCTAAAGTCTTGAGTAAACTGTTGAGGTCCTTGAATTACGCTTGATAAGAGCTAGCACAGCTGCATGACATGGATGCTATTCAGCTATTTAGGGGAATGACCCCAGGTTGGAAATATTTGACATTTTTGAAAGACCTTTTTCAGTGGCTGGTGGATTTGTTGGTTTTAAAATGGCTTTTATGCCTATGATTGTGGAAGGTTTTGTGTTCTTCCAAGGAGATCAGGATTCCTGGGCAGGAGGTGCTTTGGGTACCAATCACAGGGCACCTGTGGGTAGGCATCTCAGCCTGAACACTGCAGCAGTAAGCTCTAAGGCAATACCTCTGCAATAAATATGAAAAGCAAATACTTCTTTTTTTTTTTTTTTTTTCCTCTATGATTCAATTATTATTCCCTCCCATTCTACTTTTTCCTAACTTCTTGGTAAGACCAATTCTGGTTGCTTGTATCAGTATTTATACCAAATAATCTTGCTCATTGTCTTCACCACCAATATCCCGATTTCTCTCTTAATCGTGTTGCAGCTTATATGCTACACATGCTATTGCGCAAAAGAGGGATATATCTCACATAACTTTATTTATCTATGAGGGAGTCACTGTAGGCTTTCTTTATACTCCACAGTAAGAAATCAGCATTTTGAGGGTGAAATTCATCTCGCCTGTTTTATCTGACCACTTCAGAAAGTGATGATTCACCCCATGGAAATGCCTATTCCTCTCCACTGATTATAAAGGCAGCCTATATCATTACCTTGGATGTAGACATTTGGTCAGATTAACCCAGAATAAGAGCCCTGGCTGTGAATCAGGACTCCAATGTGCTTGATGCTGAACAAACTCCAAACAAAATGTTCCACTCCTAATGAGTCCATTTTATAAGACAGAAGATAAATGGATACAGTTAGAGAAGAACACTGAGTCCATAATGGCCATCACTGAGAGTTAATGACCTCAGCGTGAAAGCGACTTAAACTCTGTCAGCAATTTGAGGAAGGATTTGAAGATCAATCATCTCCTTTGGATGAAGGGGAATCCAACAAAAGAACACGCAGGTTTTGGGCAGAAGCCCTATCATTTTTGACAGAATAGATGATGTCATCAGCCAAGCAAAAGTAGGAAGAAAAGATGTTAAGGTTAAAGCCAGAGATACAGGTGCTGCCTTAATCAAGATGCAAGCTCATGAGGATAGGATGTTTATCTATGTGGATAGATGAAAAGATTGCACTTTTGAGATCTTATTCTGCAAAAAATAACTGTCTAATAAGGTCTAAATGAAAGGTAACATCCAAGTCATCAGTGAATGCCAGGGAAGATAACTGTATTTGCATTCCTGTAGCTATTAAGTACTGGACAATGTCTATTTTGGATGGTAAATATGGCATGCTGCCTTGTGATGTCAGTCTGAAATCAAAAAAGCAAAACTTCATTTATCTATCTAAGGAAGGAAACAGCCCTAGGAACAGCAATGATGTAACAATGTTTTTCTCACAATTTTCCTTCTTATTTTTCCTTCTTTTAGTTTTGCTCGTCCAGGGAAAGGATCATGGCTTGGTAAAGGCAACCTGGAGACAGGACCAGACCAGTCCAGTATGTCCTTAGAGAATCTAGTGTTTGGTGCTGGCTACTGCAAACCCACTTCTTCAGAGGTAAGGACAGCAGATAATGAAATTTTTATCCATTTGGTCCCACAGAGTCAGCATTATCTGAGCAAGAATGTGCCCTGGTTTATGTGCTAGTACAGGCATTTTATATGACGAAGAATCCTTCAAGCATTTCTGTATGATACAACTTCTGTGTTTTCAGCCCTCATCTATACCATCTATTCAGGAAAGTGCTCAGAGTGTATGGATTGTTGGTCTATGGATTGCCATGACACTTTCAAAGAGGCATTCGTCTGACCAAGAGTCTTCTCTAGAGATTAATTAATCAGTTGAAGATCTAGCTTTCAGATCTTATGTCCACCAATCAATGGAAATGAGTCATTATAAATGTTGTAATTAGCAGAAGGTCAAAATTGGCAGCAAGGAGTTAGACTTGAAAAGGATTGTGCCTGGAGCAGTGAGGAAGGAGTATTATGCACGTTGATGAAGGGGTTTCATGCACCGTACTTGTGCATGCTTTTGATCTTGATACTGCAGGTGATAAGCAGAGCTTGTTATGCAATTTATAGTACAAAGTTGTTTGTTTGGAAAAGAGTGATTAATTGAACTTTTTGTTTGTTTGTTTTGTACAAAAGTACTAGCTTTGGAGTTGGGGTTTTTTTGGCAAAACTTTTTTTCTAGGATCTAGAAACTCAGCTTAGAATACTGAAATTATCAAGTGGTTTGAAGCCCTGGTTCAAGGATCCTGATTAACATGCTAGCCAGAGCTTTCCTCAGCCTTTCCTACTGAAACTGTCCAGTTTTACATAAATATTAAAAATATGCTGTCTTAGAGAGACTGGTGCAGAACAAAAATCAGGGAATTAACCTAAACTGTAAGAGTGTTTGGCCTGAAGCTACTGTCCTGACCTTTGGATTATTGTATGCTTTTGGCAAGCAAACTGACCTCATTCTCTCTCTGCTTGGTAGACAGTCACATCATAGAAATTTTAATAATTTAATTGTTTATCTTAGGAGACTAATTTCTGTATTTCTATATATATCCCAAAAGAGAGAAAGACTTATTTGAAGAATAGTAACTTCTCTTCATTATCCTCTGGGTGCATCTCTGTTCTATGAGGATAAGTGGAATGACTAGCCCTCCATTTCCATTTTTTCCTTCACTCCTCATAGAAGAGTTTTAGTCTGATATTGAAGAAAAAACTGAATTCCTGCCCATGATTGCCTCAGCTGCAAACATTATTTTCTACCCATCTCTGTTGACTGATCTTGTTTGATGAGAGCATAATTATTGTCCTAGCAGGTGACTATTAAATGGCAAAGTGAATGTGTTCAATCATGAACCTGCTTTGGCACTTTGTTGTACTGCAAAGTATCACACATTAAACAGTCAGAAATATAATGTTGGACACTCCACCTTCCCTTGGCAAACATGCATTTGCTTAGCTTTGGAAACCTGTATTGGCCATGAGATCTGTTCTTGATCTGAGCATTTAAATTTAATAGATTGTGAAGGCCTTTTTGCAAATGGTTTCCATGATGTATGATAACTATTTCCCTTTTCTTAATGTAAAAGAATTACCAAGTAGAAGCTAAGAAAGAAACTACTGTGGAGGTGGGCGTAATGCCAATTCCTGTAGTCCTGGGAAAAAAAATTATACTGCTTCTGTATTTCTACCTTTGCAAATATATATTTTGTTCCTTTAACCTTGAAAGGCATATAACTGTGGATATAAGTAACACACAAAATATTTGAAAATCTGAAGATAAATACTTATGGTTCATGATCTTTGAGAGTAAAAAAAAAACACTCTTTAATCAGAAGAGTAAGACTTGCACAATGCTTTATACAACTACAAACACCTAAGTTTGATATCCGCATGCCCTTGAAACTCTGATTGCACTGTTTTGCCAGTGTTTTCAGGCATGGCAAAGCCCATCATTTCCAGTATTATCCAGCTCATTCTTTTCTGTATGTTTATTATCTTTTCACTCTGCATTGTATCTTTTCACTCTCACCAAAGTTATCCTTTGATTTTATTAGAGACATAATGGACATTTCCATTTCTCTTTGAGCTGTGGCTCTTTCAGTTCCATTACATCTGTATGCTTCAGCTTGTTTGCCTCCCTTCTTTTCTGATGGGATTTTAAGTCATTTGAGTTTTAACTATGAGGGTGAACTGAAAGAACTGTGTTTTTGTTGTTGTTGTTTTCCAGGCTATTTTTCCAGAATGCTTCTATTTTAGTGGAAAACTGTAGTGGTTAGGAATTCTGAATCATTCCCATTACATCCCTCTTCCTTCAAGATTAGGATCTGCATAACTTAAAACTCCTGTGCAGATAGGTGCTTTGTTATATCTGAGGCACTTATTAAGTTGACCAGATCCATAGGTTCAGCATAGACATATAGAGAAAACATTCTCACTGGTGTTATATACACAGTACATGAGTAGTGATGTTGTTCTGACAAGATTCCAACATGCAGCTTCAGCAGAGTAGTGGATGGACTTAAGCAGTATTAACCCCTCAGGAAAGTCAGAATTGTGTTAAAATCTGATGTTAATTCTGTAAGGTCATGTCTTCCAGACATGTCTTGAATGTGAAGAAGAGAACTTGACATAGCATCCCTCTTGTTTTGGTAATTAGCAAACTCATGGGATGAATAGACCAATTAAACGACTGGAAGTTTTCAGCTAGTTTATGTACTCATTTGGCTTTTTTCTTCCTGAAAATCAGCTTCTTTTGCCGCTGACTGCGCTAATCTTCTGGTTTGGGGCTACTGAGGTGCCACTGCCTAGTGATAGATCTTGAAGGCTGCTTTTTCTGCATTTCTGACTTCTCAAGGCAAAAACTAATTAAATGTCATCAGCTTTAGATTACACACGTCCACTTTCCTTAGCTTTCCCCAGATGACTTTTGTACACCACAATTTCTTCATTCCTCAGCTTAGCAGAGTATACACCATCCTGATATCAGAGCTTTCATGGACTTTTATTATCTCTTCCATTCCTTTTCCAGTCACTTACTCAGCAAGCAGAGATCTTCTTCTTTCATTATCTCCCTCCTCCCTTCTATATTTTCAATCTAGCTATACAGAAGGGGTTTCTTAAACAAAGATACACTACAGGACAAAGAGACTTCGCTTCTCTGCTCTGCTGTGATCTGCTTTTCATTTCAAGTGAAGATAAAGTCATCAGAACTATTTCTTATCGATGAGTGACTTTTGTAGTCAGATAACATGAAGGAACTTCTTTATATTAAGAAAACAATAGAAAACTGTATGAAGAATAAGCAAATGTGCTCATACTTTCCCAAAGTCTCCTCAACTTTATGATCTATATTTATTTGTGTGTGTGTATATATATATCTATATATATAGATGATATACATCTATATATATATCAGTAGGTTAGCAATGTGTTCAAAATAGGGTCCTATCTACTCTAGGCTTGAGATATTTGAATAGAAGACATTTGTGAGCTGTATGTGGCTGACTTCCCTCTTGAGCAACTAAATTCCCCACAGGTGTTGGTAGATTGCTTTTCCCAGTGAGGAGGTTCAAGAAAATATTTCAGTTGTCGCAAGCTCCATATCTGCACGTAACACCAGCTCAGTGTGATCACAGCAGCTGCAAGAGCTGGGCGCTGAAAAAAGTGTATAGAGAACCTATATTTAGAATGAAACAGAAAAGACTCTTTGCAAAAGTGAACACTAAATTGGCATGCAGACCTTTGCGGTTATATACCTTCCTCTGTGCCATACACTCTCCTGTATCCACTGTTTTCAGTTCGTTTTAATGTTTTTCTGTAATATTGTGTATTATATGCCTGCTGTGTCATAATTTAATTGAGTCAATGACATACTGCAGGTTATTAATAAGCTGTGCTCACTGTAATCTTATTTTCATTTTATTAACAGTTCCATTGAAGGAAAAAAAAAATGACTTCTAACTAATCAAATTTATTAGCTGTGTGGCTTCCCATTAATAAGGCACTGGTGCTTGATAAGGAGTGTTCTCCTGTTTAGCATTCATGTAGCTATCACAATAGACTTAAAGTTTATGCATGTTTTAATATGGGGGCTAGAAAGGTCTTTCATACAAAACTACATAAAGGAGTTCTTTCTCACAGATAATTCACCAACATTTTAAGCTTTCTAGCAACTTCTGACAAACTTAAGCTATGTAATTCAAATTCACATTGCCATATCACACAGGCAACATCTGTACTTTATGCTTCTGTTATTTTCCATAGTTGAAGCTTAGCCATAGTTCATTGTGATACATCACTTCTTCTGCTGTTGGTCAAAGTTGGTTGTATGCTGGAGAATTGTGGGTGCGAGGTCCACAATAGGGATTGTAGGTCCTGGAAGCCTTACGTAGTTGGGAGAAGAGGAAGACATGGCTTCAATCCCCCTCAGGCATAGAAAGGCTTCCTGTTGTTTCTTTTTTTATTGAAAGAAGAAAAAGGAAGGCTAGGAAAAGAAGGGGAAGAGGAGAGGGAAGGGGGATGCAGTAAGGAGGGGAGGGAAAGGAAAAGAAAGAAGTTGTTAGTTTTGCTGAAGGACTAAAATTTTGTGGATGCTAAAACTCAGGTGTTTCCTTTTAATGGAAATATTCTGTGTATTTTTCTCCTTTTTAACTTTGAAACTAGCAGTGATTTGGTAATTTGGTAATGATGTAACCCCTGTTGCATAAAGAAGAACCTGATGTGTCTACATGACTGAGAAGTTACCAAGACTTTTTTTTTTTTTTCATTAATTGTGTTTCAAAAGATATTTGTTTCAGAAATAATCTAGTCATTTATAAACTTAAGGCATAGTTAAGATTTTGATTTTAGTGATGCAAAACTTTAACATTTAAAATAGCTAGTGTAGTTTTGATTTAAATTTAATTCATGTAACCAATCCAAACTACAGAACTGTAGTTGACATCTGAAATTTCACTCCTTATTATTAATTTTACCTTTGGATGTCTCAGATTTCTCTTCTTGGATATGAGTCTGGTCCATTAAGTGTATATTTTATCTGCTAACATAATTATTTTGAAATATTAGAAGAGCCAAATATACCATTCTTTATCAGATATATTGACATGTATGTGTAATCAGGGTGTGTACAGCATTGTTTGTGATAAAAACTGATTAAGTTTTTCATTTTCGGTTGCCTGAAGATAAGTGGCTGAACTTTGCAAAGAAATGCAATTGATTTCCTTGATGTAGCAGAAAAAAACAGTTACTGATAATGTGGCTTTATCATTATTTAACCATTGGTACAATTCTCTTTCTTAGCTGTTATTTTTTCAACTGGCACAGAGTATAGCAGAGCCTTTATCCACATGATCCACATGATAAAGGAGCTCAAAATTAGGGTTAAATTGAGATTAAGCCTGAAATATGATGTTGAAAAAATGTAATACCGTCACCCTAGATGTCCAGTGCAAAAATCATCAGAATATTCCTGTGAGACTCATACAGACCAGGTTGATGATGGACTCTCTCCTGGAGAAACTCCTTAGGCATTGTTCTGATTGGACTGATAATTTCTGAAAATCAGTGTGGTCTGCATAAGAAATTCAACTTTTTATATCTGCTTTTTGCTGCTGTTCTGCAATGTTTATGTATTGAAGGATCAGGCTGCCAAATTCTCTTTGAAAATCTGTTTCTCTGCATCCCACTGTGAAAGACTCAATCACACCTAGACTTTTACAACCGAACTCAAATTTTGTATCGCTAATTTAGAGTAGCTGTGAGCAGAGTGGTTAAAAGGCAGGCTCAGCATGGGAAATTTACTTCTCTTTCAGAGTTACCATTAAAATTATATACCAAAGAACTTCTTTGGCTCTCATCACCATAATTTCTCATTCTGGGACTGAAATCCATTGTGTGGCTTGTACTTTCATTCATTTGATTGATATTCCTCCAATTAAAGCTTTGCCTGTCGCAAGTTTTCAGCATTGATTTTAAGGAAGTTTATAGGAGGAGGGTTTGAACAAATGTGCATTTCTTTTTCTGCCCTCAAGCAGAGCACACAAACAGCAGAAACAGCCTTTCCACTGTTTGCTTTGGGCATTAGACCTGATGTCTCCTTTTGAATTTAGCATCCTACAATTCGGCTTTTCTTTCTCAGCTTTTTTTATCCCCCTTGTTATACCTAGTTGAAAAATTGTCCTCCTATGCCCTAAAGAACACTACAATAATTCCCACTGACTGATGGTAAGAGAGCTTTTGAAAGGAGACCTAATCAACTCCCACAGCTTCTGAGCTGACGGCCTTTCCAACGGGAGCACAGATGCCAACAACAGCACAGTTGAGATCCATCATCTGGAAGCTCACTCTGCTGCTGGCAGGTGTCCCAGACAGCAGCTTGGCGACTGGGGAATGAGAAAAGAGAATCCCTGTTTTTCCTACCACTTTGTCTTGTTTTGTGGCAACAAATCTTTGTGTGACAGCAAGAGCTTGTGTCTCTGTTCAAAGCCACCATGCCAATCACAGCAACCCAAGAGCCAGTTTCAGTTAATGTGAATTATAAGTTTTGATGCAGTGCCTGAGAGTAACACTTAGAAATGAAGTCTTGGTGATAACAGCTCATGACAAATGACTGTCAGTGCTTCAACCATCTCACAAGTTCTGCAAGGGTCTGACAAGTTTCAAGAGTCTGACTAATAGAAGAAAAAAGGGCTAAGAGACTAGAGATGGGTCAGTGCATCGTGAGTCTCAGAAATCTTGCCAGTCGGAGGTGAATGCCAATAGTCAAAGCTTTAATCAATATAAATAAAGCATTTTTGAAGCTTTGTGAACACAGCAAAGAATATACAAGAAGCCCTTCAGTACAAGAAAAACCTCTTCTGAAGCTGATTAGATTTAACTGTGTATTTTACATAGCTAAGTCTGTACTGGAATATCTTGACATGTAGCAAAAAAAAAAAAAAAAAAAAAAATTACCACTTAGAACTGGGTAGTGCTTCAAGGAAGCATGGAAAAAAAAAGTAAGTAAAAAATCTGAAATCAGAAAAAAACCTATGTATTTTCAATCTATTTAAAGCAGTGTTCATTTTTTTTCTACTTTTTTTTGTTTGTTAGTTTGCTTTTTTCCACATCTGAGAAGTCCTGGGCACAGGAATCTTTGCCTGTACAAGAGTTAAATGGCCTACTTGAATCAAACAGACTTTAGAGAGAACTCAATGGCAGTAAAAGACTAGATGGCGTAGGAGTAATGAATACAGTTGTTAGATGTATTTGGAAAAGTGTATGTGGAAATGTGTTTTGCCTACTATTCCTGATACTTCAGAAGAACTTTGCTATTATGCTACTAGTCATAATTACCATCATGACCACAATGTGTGTCTTTCGAGTGTATGCTTTCCACCGTAATGGCATCTGACCCCTACATGCCTGTCTTGAGCCTCCTCATGTATCATCTTGTTTCCTGGTTTGGCAGGAAGGGTTGAGAGAGAAAGTGGAAGTAGCAATACTTTCTAACTTCCTGTTTTTGACTTATACCAGAAAAATCTTTCAACTTCTGAGTAAGAATCTATCTGAAATAGGATTAAAATGAAGGCCCCTCTTTCATGGTACATTTCTTATATGTGGCAAACAAAACTAGGATTGGGTAAGCAGAATCCCAGCATGAATGGGAAATGAAGGATGTGCAAGTGTAATATGTTGTGACTAGCCATATTTTAAAAAAACCTCAAAGTTTCATCTCCTTGCATAGCTTGAAAATGACTGCAAGTATTCAGGCAGTGAGACAGTCTACGCAGGTGGGAATTTAGGTCTAAAAGCTTATCTAGGGTAAGCCAGATGCAGGCAATTTGCATATAAGCTAGACTGCTTGTGTGACTGACATAAGCATTGAGAAATAAATCTTCCAGTCAGTTCAGCTTTACAATAGCATCTACCTCTGACATCCCCAATGTCACAACATAATATTAAAAAAAAAAAAAAAGTATATTTATGCTGTCCATGCTCTCAGTCACTGTGTAATCCCAGGGTAGCTGCAGGTGTCGTGCAACACGAACAACCCTTATTACTGTACTGTAGCATCTAGTTTCTAGCAAAACAGATAAGATCAAAGACAGACCTGTCTTTGCTCTTCAGCATGATGTCCCCAAGATTTTCTCAAATTCTTTTATGTGTAAAAGGAAGCCATATGGCAAGTTAATGCACTATATTTCTACTCCCTGTTGACTCAGCCAAAAAGTCGTTGGCATGTCACAGAATCACAGAATGGTTGAGGTTGGAAGGGACCTCTAGAGATCATCTAGTCTGACCCCCCTCCCGCTCCAGCAGAGACACCCAGAGCATGTGGCACAGGGTGGCATCCAAGCAGGTTTGGAAGATCTCCAAAGAAGGAGACTCCACAACCTCTCTGGGAAGCCTTTTCCAGGGCTCTGTCACCCTCACAGGAAAGAAGTTCTTCCTCACATGGAGATGGAGCTGCCTGGGTTTCAACTTGCACCCATTACCCCTTGTCTTGTCAGTGGCCACCACTGAGAAGAGTTTGGCCTCCTCCTCTCTACATTCTCCCCTAAAGTATCTATACATATTAATCAGATCTCCTCTCAATCTTCTCTTCTCTAGGTTTATGTTAAGTCTTGAAGAAATCTGTCAAGTTTCTCCTGGGACAAACTTTATCTAGTGGAATAGGCACAGAGTTGGCTGATCAGAAGCTAGGGTGAAGGGCTAATAGGACCCACAATTTATTTCTCAATGCTTGGAAGAGTTTCTCTAAAATGGTGTAGAATTGTGTTCCTGGGAGTGGTATAGCATTGTTTCTCCTCTGTAAATTGCACATTTCTGGTAAATAAATAGTTTTTGACTGTCCATAGCCTTCAATACAACTCCTTTTTCTCCTTTGCTAAGCTAGAAATATTTTATTTAAAAGCCTAAAATGCTGGCCTGCAGAATAATTTGTAAGCTACTTATAGCTTATGAAATTTGATTGTCTTTGAGTGTAAATTACCTCAGGGGTGGTGCATGCGCTATGCATAATACAGTAGGTATGTACTGGGGTAGGAAAATTAACCTGTGAAAAAGGACTGCTTATGCAAATTTATACAGCTCCAACTATTCAGAAGTTCCCTGTTACCTTGCAGTAAATTGTAGCAAATTAATGTAATTTTCCTTAAAGTAACACACCCAGGAAAGTTTCTGATTAGCCATTACTGCTGTTTCAATGTTAAAATAGAAATTACAGTGTTCTAAGTACAGAAAAGGCCTACATATTATTTTATAATTGGTTTTGCAATTTGATGTATGTTTGCATGCATGTCAAAAAGCTATAAATAATTCATTGCTTGAGAGCGTCATAAGTGAGGACTTCAGCAAGGCAGCATAATGATAGCTCCAGGCATGGAGATGCTTCTTGGTAGCAAAAGGCACAGGAATCATGCCCTCCTGTGTCAAAGCAAATAGATACCAGCAGTATAGCACCTAGACCAAAGCAAAGCATTTCTCATGCAGACTAATTATTTGCAAGAAGGAAGGTGCCTTTGGCCAGAGCTGTAAATTATTCTCTTTGGGAGAGAATGGCTGAAATAAGGTAACGCTCCAGAAAGAACATATTTTGACACATAGTTATGCAAAAAATCCTATCACTCTCCTTGGGTCACTATGAAAACTGTTCTGAAATGTTGGAACTGTCTGAGGCAGAGAATTGTCTTCAGCAAAATAAATCTGAAAGGAATGGGAATTAACCTGCTTTATTTGGTTTTATAACAAACTCTGGGACAGAATTCTGCAAGAGTCCTTCTGTTCATCATCTTTTCACGGTATATGAATGGACAAAATTCATTTAAGCTGAAAAAATGGCATATTTAGAACTAATAAAAAGAGGTTTTTTGTTTAATTTTATAGAGCATAGGTTATCCAGTGGAGCTCATTGCCTGCAGGTGCTTCTGTGAACTTAGCCGAAGTTTGCCACAGTTTTGGAAAATGACAGCCCTGACAATTACTGCAGTACCTGTTCAGAAAGGACATGAACTCTAGGGGCTGTGGTATAAGCCAACATTTGAGCATTCTGAAGATGGCTTTGCCCCAAGGCATGTCTGTCAGGTTTTAGGTGTGGGTTTTCTTTTCTTTGTTTACATCTGTCTCTTTGGTAAGTATTTGATACTTGCCTCTGATCAGAGCAAAACACACGTCTTGCTGGACTTCTGTTCTGATGCATTTTGACAGAAGCTGTACAAGACAGCCTGCCTTGCCCACGCCTTCAGGAAAAAATGAGAAGGCAATCCTGAACAAAGCAGAAAGAGGGAGAAACACAAGAACTTTTGCAAATAATAATAAAAAATAATAGTACTATTAATAGAGACATTCTTGCTACCCACCTGTTTGTGACTCATAGGACCTCTGTTTGGTAGAGGTATGGCTGTGTGCAACAGACTGAAAGAAACAATAAAACATCAGAATAATTTGCCTTAGTAACAAAAAGTCAGTGTGTTTAAAAAGTGAACCCATGAAATAATTTGTCACTGCAAAATGACAACTAAATATTTCCCCTTTAGTAATTGTTTGACATTGATGATAAAGTTTATATTTATCAAGTTTAGGAACAGAACTAAGTCTCATGTTTTCTCCATTGGAGGAGAAAAACTAATGAGACAGTGTGCAGCCACTGCTCTGGTTATGGAGATCTCCACACTAAATTCTGGATAAGATTCCCAAGCAAATAATTTGGGTGCACATCCATTCCCTCTTTTGAGATCCTGTGCAATCACTTAGCAAAATGATCCCCTGGAAAGCTACACTATGGTCATTGTAAAAGTAATATTAGAGATATATTATATAGATGTAGATATTATATTATCTTTATATTCATAAATATCCTGTTCAGAGATAAGATTTATTATTCTATATGAGAACCAAAGATTAGGCCTTTAGTTGATAGGCAATACAGAAATGTTGTGATGTTTTGGCATGCTATCTTCCTTTTTTTTTTTTGTCCTTTGAATTCATGGCTGCTAGAAGCTGCTATAGGTGCCTTTAATTACAATACTGAGTTTGATCCTATGTTTAGCAACAGGGCAAGAACTGTGATCCTTGTCCTCTGCTGCTGCTGCTCTGTCATCCTATAAGGAAGAATCATGAATGTCTGATTACTGTGACATTCAGCTTTGAGTCAGTTTCAGCTAAATTCAGTGAACATTATGGACGGGAAAAAAAAACTTTAGAAAAAAAAAGACTTCAGAAATTCCAAAGGAAAGGACTGCGGAGCAAGTGCCCTAGAGGCAGGTGACATGCAGCAGAAGTGGTGTCACTCCTTGTCTTAGATGTTGCAGCCCATTGGTATGCCTTTTTCTTAACAAGATGGAGAGCTTAAATGCTGTAGTCATAGGCAAGGACATAGGTAGGGATGTGGGGATCACTGCGTTCAGTCCACCATTTTGTGGGGAACCATGAAATTAACATTTATCACAGAAGGTTAGACTAGATGTTCCATAGGGAAGGTCTTCTCTGCATCCTATAGATTATCTTTCCTTTGCTTGAAAAATATATATGTATGTATGTGTATATGTATGTATATGTATATGTATGTGTGTGTATATATATACAAAATATGCAGAGATACTCTAGGTTATTTTTAATGCACATCTGTAGTGGATTAAGAGGCCTGTCATGGTGCTTACACAATAAGTCTTGATTGTGTTAAGACACAATAATAATATACTTTCACTTTTAAAAATGCCTTGAGTAAAAACAAAACAAAACAAAAAATCCACCTCTCCCAGCTCCAAGTCTTCCCTTTCACTGTGAACAAGGATTTGCATTCTTTATGAAAAATACCTAACACATTCTTAACTTAACACATTCAGGATTTTTTTTTTAGGCACTGAATTGTAAAATCAGTTATTCTCTTAGTTTTAGCTGTATGTGAACAGAGCTCCAGGCCTGTGCTTGTTTCCTGTGTGATAGTGAGTGGCAGCATTTAACAGAGCCTGGCATTTCTAAACAGGAAGCTATGGCTCTCCCTGTTGCTTTCATTAAATAAAGAACATTTTAGAGTGACCATTTGCCCCTGGCTCTCTGCATCAGAAAGTGACACAGAGCCAAATTCTCTGGTGCTTGCAGTGTGATGCCAGTGCATTGTGTTTAATGCCATATTGTGCCAATTACTGCGAGAGAAATGGCATGTTCCAGACAACTGCTCTTAAATAATTCATTAATCAGCTCCAGGCTGACCCACGTACCCATGCACAAGCAGATGGAATAGACTCAAGGATCCCTCGTACTTTAACCTTGATCTTATATGATGGGGGTCGCCTGGTGATAAGTGGAAGACTGTGCAACCTGGCCACTTCCACCCCTGTCTTTGACAGCCCTGTGCGTTGGGATTACTCCAACTCTATGCTCATTACAAATCTCTTCCTTCTCAGAAAATTGCCACCTCACTGAAACAGGTTGAGGTCAGCCTATATCACTTAAAAGCTGCTGAAGGAGTATTTTCCTGGCAGTTTTCCAGGCATTTTCCATGGCAGTTTTCTTCAAATAAATTATTTCTGTCTTACCTTTAGGTTTTTTGTTTGTTTGTTTGTTTGTTTTTTTGTTTTTTTTTTTTCCCCCCCTACAGTAAAGTAGCATTAAGAAATATCCAGTTAAACTCTGCCTCCAGTGATCCTTGGCAGGGCTGAGCCACCAGGTGTTGTCTTAAGTCCCTAATAAAGTGGTATTCTGGCACAGTTTCCTTAGCTGGTTCTTGTACCGGTCATTTCCATGTCATTGCAGTGTGACACAGTGCAGATAAAACAAGGTGAGAGAGTCACTTGCCTACACACCTCCTCACCTTACCCTCAGGTCCATTCAAGTCTTGCCTTTTCTCCAAAGTAGAGGATTCCCAGGCTCACACTTGACCCAAACTCAGGCATGTACTGAGGCTGGAGGTCAGAAATCAACTCACAATATTTTAAACATCTGTATTGTTTGAAAGGAAATAATATCTACTGAAACTTGGGATACCTTGTGGTGCAGGTCATTTGCCTGTACCTGGTTCAAGAAAGAATTGCTCATACAATCTTTTGGAGCCTTATTTTACTCAGTTATAAAGCAGAAAAATAGTATTGACTTATTTTTAATGCACTTCAAATTCTAGAAGTGATGTCACTGTATTAAATAAGAGCCTGTTCGTCCTCATGTGTTGTTTTTATGGTCATTTGTATTCCAGTTTTTCCAGGTTGGAATAAATATAAGTCCAAAATAAACGTTTGATTCTTCCCCCAAGAGCTGGAGTATTCAAAAATAATAAAATTAGAATCCATGTTACCTCTAAGCTTTCAAAGTTCTCAGATCTAGAAAAGAAAAATTCAATTTTGTGTAAATTAATTCTATAATTGTTTCAAAAAGCATTGAGGTGAAACTTCTCTGACTTACTCTGTCTACATCTATGTCCTAACACATTATTCCCTCATACATGGGCAATGGAAAGCAAAAAGTATTTCTAAGGAATGTATATCATAACATAAGTGCTCACAGTAGAAGAGATGAACTGTGCTCTCAAAGCACCTCTGTCTTTCTGTGCACTATGAGGGGAATTCAGAGTGATTAGCTGAGCTGGAGATATTTATGGACCAAATATGTAAAAATTAATAGGTACTAATCACACCCTTCCTATTTTAGCAAACCAGCAGAGTGTTAAAGCTTTGGTCATTGCCTCTTATGTGACCAGATGTAATCTTTTTGGAATAAAAGTATTAAGATGCTATAAGATATAGGGAGCTATATTTATGTGTTTACTCTCTGCATCAGGATGCAAAGAGCAAAACTCCTCTACCAGCTGCTAACATGCTGCTAAAATGCCTACATAGCATATGAACATCTATGCTGTACCTGGAGAGGCAGGTGGACATGTGTTTCTCTATCAATGCGTGTAAAAGCTTATTCAAAACATTTTGGGGTATTTTCAGTTGTCTTTAATGCAATTTCTCATTCAAAATGCCACTGAAGAGCCCACTTTGTGTGTGCACACATACATCTGAGAGGGGCAAAGACACGTTAACAAGTTCCTATTGAAAACCTGGCTGTTTTTATGAGTGCTGCCTGCAGTGCTCTGCAACAACACAGCAGTTCCTCAGCTCGGGGGTCCGGGTTTGATCACAGTAACAGCAGTGGATTTGCTCTCCTTATCTGTGGGCAAACAGCATGGACTCTAATAGATAAGAAAGGACAATGTCCCCAGGTCCTCTTTGATGTTCCCACTGCATTAATCCATTTAGAAGTTCTGAATTTATGCTATGTTAGTAAGCATATTATATATGTATATATGGGTATATAAATGTTTATATACAAATATACACATATTTACATACACATGTAGGTATTTATGTGTAGGTATATCTAAATGCATATATAGTGTGTGTGTGTATACATACACATACAGCTATATATATATGTGTGTGTATGTGTGTTTGTATAAAGATATACATATGGAAGATAATGTATATACATACATACAGATACATATATGCACAGACATACATACACATAAATACACATACATCCATGTATAGCCTTTCTGCAATAGCTGCCCTTTTTTTGCATAAACATTTCTATCAGCCTGGCAATCAGCCAGTTTGTTCCATAAAATAATTATTTTTTGGCCTTCCTATATCACCATTATCCAAAGGGTATCCAGGTGCTTTTCAAATGTTCCCTAAAGCAGACCCTTAATACTCAAGAAAAACGAAGATATAGATTAGTAGGTGCCATTTTCATATGCAAGGCTAATGGAAGGAAATAAAAGCACATGACTTAAGTCGCGCCAGATGATTCAGTGCTCATCTTGGAAGATATATGCATACCATCAGGCACCTGCTCTAACTTTCAAAAAATATCTTCCCCAGCACTTAATTTCCTGCTAAAGCAATGTTTTTATGGTTTTAATTTTCTCCTAATTGATGTATAACCCTAGAGTTTAAGTGGTGGAAACAGATTTTTTTTTTCTTATTATTCATCATGAGCAGAAGTGTTTAAATACTTCTGTAGAAAAATCTGTGAGTGCTTTAATGTGAAGTGCCATTATGACTGTAGTCACAGGCGATGACATATTAAGATATAACTTGACTTCCAAATGTATGGTTCAGTTTTCAGAGTGATGCAGGAAATAGATTTGGGACAAGCTGCTGAGGCTTCAGAATTTGGCTTCATTTTATGTTACAATGAAATTTAAAAATTGGACATGTCCCTAAAACAGAGGCCTGTAAAAATTGGTACATGGTAGAAAATCTTTCATTTTGCTGTGGAACTTTCAATTGTATTATATACTGCAATCTGACCATGATCTTGGGTTAAAAAAATGCAGTAAGAAGTTTTCTTTGAAATGAAAAATCAAAATGCTTTGTTCTGAGAGTTTCAAAATGAGACATTTTGACCTTAACTAGGTGTTTTATCAGACTTTCTCAAAAAAAAAAAAAAAAAAAAAAAGAAGTGATTTGTGAAACATTTTTATTTTGCTGGAGAGATATTTTTAGATAGAAATTTTCTGTTGACCTGTTTCCTGGCCACTTATTTCTGATCCACATATTATTAAGAAACCTACAGCTTGTATTTTGAGCAAACCCCTGCAGATATTGAATTGAGATACACATTATTTTTTTAAGACTGAAAGTGCCTCTATTTCAATTGTGTCAGTCACAGAATTTCAGCATAATTGATCAGCCTTTCAGCAATCTTCCTACTAATCTTGTACAAAGCGCCGATTACTGCTGGATCTGACTCTAATCTCAGATTTTTTTTTTCTATTGCGTCATCATCACAGTGCTTTTAATAGAGAAACTCTCGCTGTTATCAGTTAGCATATGTCAAATCAGGTCCTGTATTTATGAAACATCAAGATGCTGCTTCTTACACACCATATTTAGTAAAAGACAAACAGTCCTGTAGATTGTCAATAATCTCTTCTAAACTATAGCCCTTTATTGATTCCTTTGGATTACTGTTGTTAGTATCATATAAGTTAAAGATAAATATAATATATTGCTTTATTTTTCACTAACTTTACTGTCTTAGGTAAGAAACCATAATGTCATATAGAAGAATAGTAATTCAATATAAGCAACACTATCTATGAAATCAATAGAGTAGACACATTAAAGAACAATATGGCATGATAAATATGTTTATTTTATGTTTTTTATTTCATCTCTCACTATTTTTGGAGAAAGATACTTAATTTTCCTGATTTTCCATAGCCATTCCTTCCATAAACATGGTGTTTCCCTATCTGGAGAAAATTTTCATTATTAGAGAAGTGAGGCTTGTGGAAACTGGTTTGCCTCTTCCACCCTCAGGATAATTCTGTGTTCACAAAACTGCTGCTGCTGTTAGAATATGTCTTATTTAATTAGGATAATAGGCTAACCAGGAATATATCTGTAAAGAATACCACCCAAAATTTGAGCACTGTAGCTCTCACAAATAACTGTATGTTGTTTTATTTTCTACAATGAAAGAAAGAATTTCTACCTGTGTGATTCAGTAACGTAATACATCCAAAAAAAAAAAAAAAAAAAAAAAAGACTTGTTTTATTTCTTTTCTTTTCAAAAAATTATAAAGAGGTATAAATATTAATTTATGTTGCTCTAGTATCATTTCATTTGCCACAGCACAAACTGGCATAAAGTCTTCTGTGTTAACAAAGAGTTTCCAAAGAAGAGATGCAGAATCCCCTTGGTCAGTGGGTTTGAAGCTGGGCTGGCACTTGTATGTTAGACAACCAGTCCAGGCAGGCAGATGAATGAGAAACCGCTGGTTCCTCACGGAGTGTATTCATCCTGAGACGCTGAGATTTGTTCATCTGCTCCAAACAGATGTGGCTTGCTGCTTATCTCTAGATCTTCACCAAAAATAGGCAAGGCAGGCCAGTTCTGACTGCTGTACTGCTAGAGGCTGCAGAACTTGTCTATTTTTAGTCAGGAATGGCATTTTAATACCTTAAAATTCTTAATGAGAAATTTGAATTTGAATTATGAAGTGCTGCTTTGAATTAGGTTAAAAGTAAAGAGTCCAATTTACCAGCTGTTAGCTCTGTTGCTGAGTATTGCACATCGCTAACCCAGCTGGTGAAATTAATACAAAATAAATACAAGTGACTTAGAGTATATAACAAAACATAAAATCCAATTGTTGTCTTTTGATATTAGATGGATTTGGTACACTAGAAATGGATAGTCACAAATTGTTATGTGCATTAGAATAATGAAATGGCATGAGTTTTATTTAATTACAGTGTTTGCTTTCCTCAAGTCATTTTCCTATCTCTTATTATAAAGGAAAAGTACATTTATAAAGTAATACACTCTAATTATAGTAGAAAACTGTTGACTGAAAGAGCATTACTCAGGACACCTATTCATTTAAGTGGGTTATTTATTTAAACATATTCATCAGGGCTAATGTCAAGGATTTTTTTTTTCTTTTGTGGAAAATTTGTTTGGCTGAGTAAACCAGTAGAAGAGGAATATCTTATGCATTTCTGTTCTAATTTTGTGGGTCATTTATTAGAAGGCAATTTACTATTTTAAAGACGCGTGTCCTTATTTCTAATATAATGGATGGGGTTACTTTAATTATAGCGGATACTTAAACTTGATATCCAAATTCCACCTCAAGTAGCTATTTGAATTAGTGCCGAACTCCTGTCTGCCAACTTGAGAAAGGTCGGGCTTTTCTGCATCTGACCAAGTTATATAGATCAGTAATGAAGTTCTGCGAATTTGAGAATTCTAAGATCTTACTCATTATTTTTATTTGCAATTAAGGGACCGAAAGACAAGGGATAATGATGATCCCATGTCAGAATCCAGCATGTCAGCATACGGTCAAAGTGAACTGAAGCCTTTAGATTTTAAAAATACTTGGCAGTTGTTTTTATATGCTATTTGACTCTTTTTTTTCTTCATGTTGTCATTGCTCAATTAATTAAGAAACAGAGGATTAGGGCTGCCTCTGCATGATCCTGCGTTATGCCTTACAAGCATATTGTAAGTGTTCCTTTTCAACAAAACGTACATATTTAAGGTCTCACCTGATATTTTAGGAAAACAAGTCCATCATCTCTTGCCTTTTCTGGCCTGTTTTCCCACTAATGTGGGAAGGCCACTGTGCCTTTTTTAACTCTAGTGTCTGTCTTACTAGCTTCTGTATCATCATATGCCTCTGCTATCCCAATAGTAGTAGCAATTTTTGAAATTTATTTGCCACAGTTTCTCAAAATAGAATGGTAATATCCTGAGACAGAGATGACTACAGATAGAGAAAGTCTTGGAAAAGATGGTTGGACTTGATGGTCTTTTCCAACCATAATGATTCCATGATTCTATGAACTAAAAAGGTCGTGAGAGAAGGAAACTAACACATAATTTTACGTCAGATTTTATAAGTCTAAGACCGCAATCATGCTTTGAGCAAGATGGGATTGTCTGCTTCAATCTGACATTTGTTTTAACAGGAATTGCATCTTCAAGCGGAATATACTCTTTGGAATATAAATATCTCTATTCCTGATCCAAGATGCATAAAGAACTGAGCACTTTGTAGCTGCTTAATGGGCAATAACCCATGCTTTTTGTGACTGCTAGTTTTGCAATGATATTTTTACTTAGAATAGAGCATGTACTATATTTGCATTTGAACTCCGTTGTGTTAATGCGGAAGCCTGATTCCTTGTGTCAGGCAGTGGTCTAGGAAATAGCAGACAGCCTAAACAAATCCATGGAAGAAGGTATTTTTTAAAAAGGATTTTCAATCTTCAGACCATCCCACAGGTGGACATTTCCTGACATTTTCTGGCTTACTGAACAGTGACAGTCAAGCTGATTTAGCTGTGGCCGTGCATAATGACATCACCTGACAGATGTCTGCCCTGCTGGGGTCCTCAGCAGATAAGGATGCACAGACTTTAGTGCGCATCTACTACATTAACTTAAACTCTCCCCAAGGTGGGTGTGATAATCACTGTGTTATGTCCTGTTCTGCCTCTGGTGTATCTGACAACCTTCAGCAGAAGACAGGAGCAGCCTTGTGAGAACATTAATATCTTAAAACTTCTGAAGGATCTAAGGATTGGAACTTGACATCTTTTTCCATCATGCTGACTTTCCACCTTGACAAGGTGTTTTGGTTTTTTTTTTTTTTTTAAGCTAGGATAGATATTCTCATTAGATGATGTGTTTTCCAAGTCAGTTGCCAAGAGCTACATTAGGATGCTTCAGCTTAATGATATAGCCTTTTACTCATACATAGCATGATCTGAACTCTGTAACTGTACAGCACTGCCTTAAGTTGCAAACTATGAAGTACTGTTTTTCCCATACGAGGGTTTTCTCAAGGTGCAGTGCCTGATTTTGGAGTAGACATTCCTCCCAGAGAGCTAGGACAGGAATGAGTACATGAAGCAGCCCTTTTTATCTGCTGTTCACACTTGTGCATTGCCTTTATCTCAAAGTAATTTGAAAGAATCTTACACACTTTCCACAGGTTACTGAGGCTGGAGTGGTTCATCCAGGCTGCTTTGATGGACAGAATGCAAGATAAAAGTTGACTCAACTGCAATGGCTTCACTCAGTGCTCCCAAATGTATGCGTCCATAAGCTTAAATTTATGCCTCCTACATAATCAATAGGAATAAATGACATGTGCCTTATAATGAGAAGAATTATTCCCTAAAAATGTTTTTTCCTATGAGTTCTTCATCTCTCAGCAGATCTGGGGATGACTCATTCAGAAATAGATAGCTATGTGTCTTTAAGTCCTTCTTTCAGAGCTCAGTGTTTTCTTGCTGTTCTTACAGTATCTTACTGAAGATTCTTCAACTACCTTCTACCTTCCCTGTTTTAGTTTTCATTTGGAAGATACAAAAATGGAACCCTTTCCTGTAAGAACTAACCTAAATTAGTTTTTATTTAGGATTTGGAAACAACTTACTCTCCATACTGTCCTGTAGTTCACATATAGGATAACACAGTGCCATCACTCTCAGAGATGTCTTTAGAATAAATAAATTTAAGTTGGCACTTAGACTCTTCAGGTGACAGATTAGTAGGATAATGACTCCAGGTGTCTGCTGCTTTTTGCAGGGAGATGTCTCTGAACGTAATTGGTCTGAGATTTAATGTTAAAGGACTGCCAGAAAAATCTGGCCTTTTACATAGATTTTTGGAACTGTTTTAATCTAATTTGTGTCCTGAAATCTTGAGCATATCTCTAGGGTTAGTTGGCAGAGATGCTCAAATGAGGGCACAGGATAGGTAAATTCTTCTCATCCCTGTTTTTATAAAAGAGGATATAAAATTGAGATCTCCTTAACAAAGGAAGATAAACTTCAGCCTCTCAAGGGTGGGTAATGGTATTGCTCAAAATTAGAGATCTGGATAGCATCTTTGAAAACTATCTGGTCACAGAAGGCTGCAGATAATCCATGTTAGTCTGAGTAGTGACTGTTTCAGATTGATTTTCCTAGTGTCACACTGCAAGTTTGAGCTACCATTATGGAGAGAACTTTGTGAGTCTCTGCTTGTTCTGACTAAGGGTAGCTTTGTCAGCAGCAGTGATCATGCAACTGTGGAGTTTGAGGTCCTCAGACAGTTGAGAAAGAAAAGCAGCAGCATTATACTCCTTCATAACTTCAGATATTCGCTGGACCTTCTTTGAAGGATCTCATGGGAAACTGCCTTCCAGGACAAATAGGACCAAGGAAAGCTGGCTAATCTCCCAGGATATACTCCTCAGAGCACAAGAATGGTCCATTGCAGTGTGCAGAAAGTCAAACAGGCACAGCATCAATGAACACAGAGCACGCACTTGTGCTCAAAAGCTTTAAAGAAAGTACAGGGAAGATGGAAACAGTGCCATCCTCCTTGGGAGGAATAGAAAGATAAGCTGGTGAATATGCTCAGAAAGTGATACCAATTTTGGAAGAGTTGGTATTTGGCTGGATGGAAGATGGTTATTCAGGGAAACCTCAACAGGCTGGAGAAATGGATCAATAGGAACCTTATGAAGATCAACACAAACAAATGCAGTCTTGCATCTATCATGGGTCGATCCTGTGCAGCAGTGGAGGCTGGGGGAAAACTGTCTAGGAAGCAGATTTATGGAAAGGCACCTGAGGATCTTGGTGAACAAAAGTTGAAAATGAGTCCGCGATAGAGTCTTCCAGAAAAGGCAATTAGTATCCTGGGCTACATGAGCAAGACTACTGTCAGCAGGTTCATAGAAGTGATGATTCCTCTCTATTCAGCACTTCTCAAACTGTGCCCCAAGCGCTGTCCTGTTTTGAGCTCCCCAGTAAAACATGGATATTGACATACTACAGTGAATCCAGTAGTGGGACAACAAGTTATTCAGGGACTGGAGCACAGAATGTGTGAGGAAAGACAACTGGGTTTGCTAAGTCTAGATAAAAAAGGTTCATGGGTGATCTTCTTGCTGTCTGCAACTATCTAATCAGAGAATATAAAAATAGAGCCAGAATTTTCTTAGACACAATGGGCAATAAAAAGAGAAGAAACAGATACAAGTTGAGATGTGGGAAATTACATAATGATACAAAAGAAAAAAAAAATAGAGTGGAGGTGACCAAATATTAATAGATTACCCAGAGAGGATGTAGAATCTACTTCCTTGAAGACTCAGCTGGGACACTGGCCTGAGCAGTCTGACCTGATTAAACCTCCTTTGAGTAGGTAATTTGATAACTTGAATTACCTGATCTCTACGAACTTTTAATAGTTCAGCTGAAATCAAAATTGAAAAGGCAGTATATAGAAAGTAGACAAGCACTAATGCTATTAGAGCTAATTGATAAATTTTTGAGGGCTTTCATTCACACATTTTTGAGACCACTTGCAGTTTTATTTTTCTATTTTTTTTTATATTTAGTTTCAAGCAACAGTTTATGTCAAGAAAGTCCAAGTAGACCTGCTAAAATGTTGTCTTGTATAAGAATACTATGTTATAGCGTTGATAAGAAATATTAAATTGTCTCACACTTTTCCTTCTACTGGTCAGTGTAGCATATTATTTTTAGTCTAAAAAGAATTAGTGATGGTTTATATGGTTTACAGGATATATTTTTTAAGACATTGTATATCAGTCTTCTTCCAATTTTCTATTATTTCTAGGAGAATTAATGCTCTCTTTTTATTTCTTCCATCATGAGAATAGACAATAGATTCATGCTGAGGTTGAAGGTTTCTGAAGCCTTCCAAGCTGTAACAACTCTCTCTATTTTCATCAACTATTTCTGTGATCTAAATAGGCAGATCCCTTTATATTATTGCAGAACACCAGTGAACGTCTTCTCATCTCGTCGTCTGCACAAAAAAAATGAAGGAAACACTTCAGCTCAAGCTAAAGCTATGTAATAAAAGCTAAAAGCCAGGCAGCATAAACTGCAGAGATAAAACAGTACAAGAGGTCCAATGGTATGTGGTTGGCATGTGGTCTTCACTTCTGCTCCTGGAGACATGTATCACATGAGATATTTGGCTCAACTAGTAGAAAGCATTCAGTCTCAAAAACGGACTCATAACCTAGCTGGGAATGTAGAAGTCTTCATAAAAGTTGACTTAGCCTATAAGAGAAGATTCTTGTATTCAGGTATAAGATAAGATGAGTAGTATTCTTAGCCCATCAGTGATCAACATTGATGTGAGTTGCAGATTGATTGTGCTGTTCCATAGACAGGCATCAGTGAGAGAGTGCTAATCTGGTGCCTTTGTAAAAAAAATAAAATAGAATAAAATAAAATAAAATAAAATAAAATAAAATAAAATAAAATAAAATAAAATAAAATAAAATAAAATAATAAAATGTCAAGGAAGGAGCACTTGGTCATCTCCTCTGTCCTCATAATTTCTTTTCACAGAATCACATAATGATTGAGGTTGGAAGGGACCTCTAGAGATCATCTAGTCCAACCCCCCTGCTCCAACAGGGACACCCAGAGCATGTGGCACAGGGTGGCATCCAGGCGGGTTTTGAAGATCTCCAGAGAAGGAGACTCCACAACCTCTCTGGGCAGCTTATTCCGGGGCTCTGTCACTGTCACAGCAGAGAAGTTCTTCCTCACATGGAGATGGAGCTGCCTGTGTTTCAATTTGCACTCATTACCCCTTGTCTTGTCATTGGCCACCACTGAGAAGAGTTTGGCCCCCTCCTCCCTACATTCTCCCTTTAGGTATTTGTACATATTGATCAGATCCTCGCTCAGCCTTCTTACATGCATTTACAATAACTTCTAGAACAAGTGTTTTTGACAGAATTGAAACTTTTGATTTATGTGCCTTAATGCACTTTCAGCTCATGCCCTGACTAAGTATGCAGGTGTTTGGGAAATTTTTGTATTAAATACAGTATAGTCTGCCCGGTTAAATCTCATCCCACATAAGAGCTACTCATGCCGAATTTGCCCCCAGAGTACACGGTAGCTTAAATTATTAGATAGGAGGAGAGGGGAATGTCTCACAATATGTCACTCTATATATTTTTGTAGTATGGCACTATTCTTGGAACCTAATATTTTTTCTATGACTTGGCAAAAAATGTACATAAAATGTATATGTAAAATATCTTTAGGTCAGGTTAGTTATCTGGCTCGGAGGTACATCTAGGAACGTTTAAAGACTGTCTTTGGGGACACATTAGAAATTAGGCTGCCCAAAACTATTTTTGAAAAGCTCTACAACAAAAGGAGAGTATGAATTTTAATCTCTGTATTTTTCTTTTCTTACTGCTTTTGTTATACAGGGTAGTTTTTATGTTCCTTCAGAAAACTGCATGCAGCATGCATACAAATGGCATAAGGATCTGTGTCTTCTGCTCTTGAATGCTCATAGAGGACTTCACATGTACTACACCCTCATAATGAAGGAGATTCCTGACTTACCACAGCTGAAGTTGGGTAAGAGAACAAAAAATTAAAATTTCTGAGTATAGTCCATTGGTACCTTTTCAATACTGAAAATCTTAGGCTGTTTAGAGCTTTTTTTTTTTTTCTTTCTTTCTTGATTTTCTTTGGATTTTCTTGTAATTTTTTTTCCACATTGTGACAGATGATGGCTGTCTGCTCAGTCTGTGTAAAACATTTTTACTAGTTGAAGGTGTTAAAGATATGCAGACATGCATGAAGTATACAATTTTTAATAAATGCCTCAAAATACTTGCCTCTGGACAATATTGGAGTTTGTTGCTTTTCAAAGACTTAAGCTTCCAGTTTTGAGTTCCCGTGAGATAGCAGTTTTTTCTCTTGAGCAAAAAATTATTCTAAACTGAAAATAAAAAGCTAAAGGGTAATATGAGTGTTATTGAAAAATAATACCTCACTTATGTTTGGGAATATATTTCTTCCTTGACAATATCATAATTACAACTTTCTCTTTAAAATGATTCTGCTCTTCTTCCTAATTCAATTGTCTAATAGATTTACTGGAAGAAAGCAAGGAAATAATTCTTTTCTTTTTGGCAGAAGCCTCTGCAGCTGGTCAGGCCTTTGGGGAGTGATGTGCAACTGCTGGCTGTCTGGATTTGTGGATTGGAGCTTTGCAGTTTGCATTTAGTCATGTTGGTAGTGAAAGAATGAGAAATTAGAGCACCCCTGATGAATTCCGTCTCTCCCAATTGTTTCTTTGAATTCAGGGAATGTGAATCACACTTGTGATCCACACGTATATTTTTGTTTTTGTTCCTGTATGCGTGTTTTTGCATGTTTTTGAAGTCATCAGTTTGTTATGTTGAAGGGAGAGTTGTATTGGGAGAGATGGTTGTATTGGCAAGCAGCTTAAAATAGGGAGGAAAGAACATTTTCCCTTTTTGTAGTGTAGGTATTATTACCACTGTGAGATGTAGTGCATTCTGCTGTACGGCCTTATGGGATGAAAGCTCCTGTTTTCCACTCCATGTATTGTTCACTGCTATATATTTAATTTCTAAAGTGTCTATGACTCGTGTTGTGGGAAGTGCACATGACCTGTTACCCAAATGAACCACAGGAAAAAAGCATAGTATATTTCTTAGCAGCTTATGACCTGTCAAATAAAACCCAACATGCAACAGAGCTCATAATTCAGACATCTTGGTTATGAGCCGCATTTTTAGATGATTTGTGTATCATTTGAATGGGCTTACAGGTTGGGAGTTGGTGAGTTAAGTATTTCTGGTTGACCACAACTGGAAAGCTGCCCCAAATACATGCATATTGCCTTTCTGAATATGATTGACTTAGTTTTCAAAGGACTCTCAGTGCTGAATCAGCAATCTCAATGCTGAAACGTACTTGTAACTCATGCAGATTTGCTAAATGCAAATACACTTTCTAGCTGCTTGTGTGGAAAAAAAGCTCAAATCATTTTATTCACATAAATTGTCTGGAAATCTATTGAAAGTCTGATTTAAGCTTAGTGCTTGGAGGCCCAATCCAAAGCCCAGCAGATCATGAGGTATGAAATTTATCCAATATGATGAATACTAAACGAATATTTGCATTTGATAGATACATCTTTACATCTATCTGGACACTTTCCCATAGTGTCCTGATAGTCACTGGAGAGAAAGAGACATATTAAGAATAATTAAATATTTTTTTCTGTCAAGTAAATTAGGCTGATGTGAATTGTACCTAAAACTGCACCTCCTGCACCAGGAGGAAAATACAAATGACTCGTTCAATTGTAGCCATCTATATTTGCTCAGATTAATCTCTTCACGGGCATCTAGTGAGAGTGGAAATGAACTAAAAAACATAAATCCCCACTATGGACTTGCTGTTTTTTTCCCTAGGCCCTTGATTAGTATATTAAAAATTTAACAGTCCAATTGAAACCTTATAGTGGAATTCATGGTTTCCCAAAATTTACCTGTTAAGGACGAGTCTTTTCAAGGTGCTGTCTATCTCAATTAACCCTCACATTCATTAGTCCTGTTTAAGAAGAGAAATTTCTGAGGGGAGGGGCTTTGTTTCTGCCCTTTTGCTTCTTTATAAATATTATCAAAAAGTGTCACAATGCAAAATCCGACTGCCAAAGTTCAGGAGAGTTTGTAACCTCCCATGCTTTACAGTCTGTGGTGTGTTAACGTGGAGTATCCCTGTGCTGGATTCTCTCTGGACTATATCCAAGCAGTGCTGTACACCCTCGGAGTGAGCTGATGCCTTACACTGCCCAGGGCAATAGAGAGATGCTCAGCCTAGTACCAGTCAGATATATTTGGTATATCTCTGTGTAACAGCTAAAAAGAGACTCATTTATTATGCATTATTTGCTCAGGATGATGTTGATACTGTATCATATATAGATCTGGAGCTGGCTATAAATAGCAATAACTGACAGAAACTAGTAGTAAGAGAGAATATAGACAATGAGAATTACGATCTCATATGTAACACAAAATTTATATTATGTTACATGGTCACAATCTGAAGCTGATCAAAGGTTTCCTGACTAGAGAGTCAGGATGATCTTCCTCTCTGAAAATCTCTGCAGACCATGAGTTGATTTAGATGCAAATACAGATCTCCTCTAGATAATGCAAGTGTTGACTCTTTATTCAGAAAAATATAAACAAATTGCAGGGAGGAGGATGTTGCTGTGGAAATTTTGGAATTTCATATGCTGCTTTTCTGTTATGAAGAAAAAAAAGGTCTCTTCTGAAGTGTTAAGAACTTCCAAGTGTTTCTTGTAATTGTTGTGACCAATTTCTGCACTGGTTACTTGAGATTTGAAAGACTAAATCCTGTTCTCTTTATTTGGGCAAGACCTTTGCAGAAGCTTTAGTTGTCCAAGTCACATGAACAGAAGCTGTGCTTACAGAACATGACTTGTGAAGTAACATTAAATGACTTGTTTCTGTCCTGGATGAACAGCAGAGCATTAATGATTCACATCTACAGTTCTCCAGACTGATCTCTTCCTTCGTTTGTTTGTTTTTTTCCATAGAGGAGCTATCTGTGGAAGACACGTTATCTCAGTTTTGTATGGAACTTCAGGTAAGTATTTCCTTCAACATTTTTGGTTCATACATGTAGTTTTCAAGGCCACTAACACAGCCTTGTTGTGTGTCAGAATGGGAGGAATCTGGTGCCGTCAGAAAATTTGCTGAATGTTTCTTTTCCCCAAATTCATGTAATTTTGATTATTCACTGATATGATGTTTCTGTCACTTTTAGCATATCACCAGCTGCAATACTTTAACATCTTTCAGTGACCCTAGCCTATGTTAGCTTGAAAGTACACCTCTTTGGCTAACAGTTCTCCAGTTGAGAGGAGAAAAGACTCCTTGATAGGTTGTGCAGCTGTCTTGTCTCAAATAAAATTGCACAAGTGTGTGTGGAAGGAAACTAGCAATTCGGGGCAAAGCCATGGTTGAATTATTACCTTGCCCTTGCTTCTGCCATGGTTGTTTCAAGTGAGACTCAGGGAAGCTCTCAAGGGTATCAAGAGGAAAGACAAGCATCATTTGAACATGTGGTGAAATGTTTTATGATCAGAGATTTAATGAATTTGATTTGTTCAGATGGAAGACAGAGAGGGAACTTGATTATCATGCAGATATCTTGGTATGAAAAAGATCGTCCAGCGCAGAGAAGAATGAGGAGATTCTAGAGATTCTTCGGCTAGAAGCTGAAGCCAAATCAAACAGGAAGTAAATTTGAACTGCATTTTTGACTTGTGGGCTAATGGCTGTCACCCATGGGTGGAAAATGTTTGTGAATTTCTTGATTTTAAGTCATGACTTGGATATCTTTCAAGAAACTAGATTTTAGCCAATTTTTATTTAGACAAACGTAAGTTATTGGTCTCCACTCCACTGCATATCTAAAATCTAGAAGTCTTACAGATATAAGAGTTCTGACAACATGATTTAGGGTTTCCTTAGGACTTACTCTCTTTGAATGTGGAAAAATTAAAATTGACTTGGTAAAAGTAAGAAAATATCAGTGAAATAGTGAATATCAGTGAAAATATCAGCCTTATTTCTCCATATTTCTCAATTCTTATCCAATTCTCATTAAAAAAAAAAAAAAAAGTCTTATGCACCTCTTTCTGGGGTACAAAAGAGCTTTGGGAACACTCTCCCCATATTGATCAACATAGGAAACAAATGGTTGTTTGTACAGGAAGAAAAAGTTATTAAAACTACAGAGAGAGAGAAGCCTATGAGGTTACTTTCTAATTATCACTCTATTACAAATTTGAGTTAAATTTCAAAAATTAATTAAAAGAAAAGAAGAAAGGAGAGTGAGTTTTACCCTGTCACACTTTGGTATTCAGCTCAAGGACACAGCAGAAACTCAGAGCAGGAGAAAATGGAAGGACAATATCTTTTTTAATCGTCTGATTGATTTATAAAAAAACAAGCAAATTTAACCTCTCCAGAGAACCTCCTGATTGGTTTTATGTGATAGGATTTTTGAAATCAGACTGCACTGGCTGGTGTTGGAAAGGTCCTGCAACAAGGAATGCCTGGCAGAAGTTAAGAGAATACTCAGAACTGAACGTCGTGACCATTTTAAGTACTCTTTATCCTATGGAACTGAGGGTCTGAGATTTAACCTGGATTCTGAGCTTGCCAGGCTTGCTCTGTGCGTTCCAGTGCTGTGAGACAGCAGCAACTAAAACTGGACAGAGCTCTTTCCTTTTCCTCTTTCTTTTTCTCCTTTCTTCCTTCTTTTTACCTCTTTTCCCCTTTTATTTCCCCTTTTCTTTCATCTTTCACACTTATTCTTTCTTTGCCTCTTCTTCCTTTTCGTTTCCCTAAATTAAGAGCCAGTAATCCAGAAAATACCTCTCATACTCTTAATATAATTTGAATTAATAAAATGTCTTCTCCTTCAAAGATATTAGAATAGAAGAAAGTGAGCATTAAAATGGACATGGAGCATGTAACACTGAGACCAGTAGATGAGATAGGGCCCTAATTTTGCAAGGAGAGATTTGAGGCAGAATTTCCTGTCTACCAATATGTGTCTGATTTCTTCAGTACAAGGTGTGTTGGAGATTGGGGCATTTGGGACAAACTGATGAATCAAAATATCACACAGACAATGTGAACTTGGATTTTCTGTGCTTACTACACATACAAATTTTGTCTGCGTGTAACCTCAGTAAGATTATCCATGCTTATTATACATACAAATTTTCTGTTTGCCTTTTACATAAAAAATAGCCTTTAATCATGACTTTGGAGTACCACCTGCACTTGTGCTATTGCAGCTTTTTCTGTTAAGCAGATCTTCAGCATTTTATGCCATTCTAGCCAAATAGACACCTGGCCTTGAAGGAACTAATAAGTGATTCCCTGTGGCATTATTTTTGGAGTATTTCTAGGGGTAGCACCTGGTTCATCAAACCAGGTAGACTGCTTTGGAATAGATAAAACCTCAGTTTCCCATTCTTCGTGCCAAGCCAGGGGAGGTAAGAAGCAGTGCCCATCTGTTGTTGTTAAAGAAACAGTCAAACCAAAGTGGTCATTTGCAGGGACTTTGCTGCTGGCCTGTGCTGGAGTTCTCCAGCGGTACAGAATTGCAGGGCATGGAGGACTCCCCAACCCATCCGAGCATAGGACAGAAGCAACAACCAGCTCTGGGATGTCTGTTTTCATCCTAAGCTGAGGACATAAGATTTATTTTTATTTTTATTTCTTTATTTATGTATTTATTTTCCATAATCACCCATCTGGTATCCTGAGAAGGCTGTCGTTCTGCTCAGAAAGGACGTGATGATGGATAATGGTTTATTATTTGAGAGTCTCCAGCACCATCTGGTGGACAGCTCAGAACCCGTGCTCGTGGAGTTTTCCGTATTTACTTTTTCTGCAGTGAATTTTATGAGCAAGTATTGAGGATATTTCTGCTTCGTGTCCTGCTGCTCTGCAGATAAGGCCCTTTGTGCCAAAACATATGGCCTTTAAAAGGCAAAATTGAAAGGCTCACCTGACTGATTTGGGATAAAAGAACTGATAATAGTAATTTTAAGAATAAAATCTAAATCAAGGGAGAGTGTGTGTGTGTGTGTGTGTGTGTGTGTGTGTGTGTGTGTGTGTGTGTGTGTATGTTTATTTATTTATCCTGGAAGGACTTAATCTAGCAAGCGGCTTTTCTTGCATGATCATCCTTGATCTCAAAGTATACTTTCTTTCTTCCAGCTCTTGAACAATCCAGAGAAGATAGCAGAACAGATAAGCAAGGATCTTGCCTGGCTTTGCTCCCATCTCTTGGCCCTGTGGACTCAATTCCTGGAAGTAGCAACGCTCCATCCAGAAGTCACAGCTTATCTGACTCAGGAACATCACACACTAAGGGTAATTTTACTTAAGAGTAAGCTCAATAATTTGCAGATAGAGAGACATCAGTAATATATCTGGATAAATATCCAGGACATGGGGTGAGTAAGACAAAAAATGAAGAGGAGGTGAGCAAAAGTTGTATTTTATGTCAAGTAAAAAACTTCTTTTTCGGTTTTTATTTTCCTCAAAACTAAAGGAGTGAAATGGTGACTGTCTTGTCATTTTGTTGCCTTACAAAGAATAGAAGTAAAGACTGTAGTGATCATAAAAAAACTTTGAAAAATACTGTGCTAGAGTGGTCTTTTACAGGAGTGGGATAAAAGTGAATCCTCTGCAACTAGCTCTGTGCTCACTTGCTAGTTCAAAGCCTTCTGCTGCCTTGAAGCACAGGAGAGACTTTCAGACCTAACAAAATATCATTTGGGAAGAAAATTTTCAGACCATCAGTATCTGTTCAAGAACAGGGAATCAACAGTGGCCTTGTGACTTCATTCACCTCCAGTTTGGGAGCCACAGTGGGCTTTTCTCAAGGTATAGACTTGCTCCCTGGAGCTAGGAACACATGGCTATGGGAAATCCATTTTCAAGATCCAAAGAAGTCCAGGATTACTTTATAACTGCTTCTCAGTTGCAAAAATAACCTTCCATGATTGTGGTTGCCAGCAGTAAGTCTTTAAGTAGTTTACAAAAAAGCACCAAGACTGTGCTGAGTGCTTTGCAGATGTATCCAAGGAGAAGTTATTTTCTCTCTCTCAGCATTCACAGTCTGGCTTAATAGCAGGTTTCATCCCTCTCTGTAAGTTTTTGCACGTGGGCAAACACTTGAGCTTCAATCAAGTGCTGTGGACAAAAGCAACTTTCTTACACTGAGCCACTTACTGGATTTTCAGCACTGAGATTGAGACTATAGAAAGTTTCTTTGTAAGGAAAAGGCTCTTCCACACAGAAGCTACATTTCAATTCTATATCTCTGCTGATCAAATAATGTTTGGGGCACTGTTATAAGCATCTTTACGATCAAATATGATCTATACCATCACATTTGAATTTCTGGAAAGCAGGATGTTACTTTTGTGAGATCTGGCATGCTGTTTGCAGCGAGTACACTGTAAATATCAAAACAACAGGAACAGGAGTTGGATAGGACAAGGTAGATAGGATCAAGCATAATTTCCTATGCAGGTTAGGTGTCTATCATAAGTGATAAATCCAATGATAAAAAGCTCCAACCCAAAAGAATATAAGAATATATATTTGTTCTCTTCACTGGGCCACGTACAAATAGTTAGTACTTTCCCCTCCCATAGCATGTTGCATGCAACAAATTTTTAATATTGTCCATTGAAATTGGTATTTGAATTAGTATTTGGTAATAAAGAAGGCGCAAATGGTCTTATATTTAAAGGTCATACCTACTTGATTCACCAAGTGTTGTACCTTCCATTAGGATCGTTCATTGTATCAACCACTATATGCACAGCTGTATAGGACAGAAAGATACTGCTTTCATTGCATCAGCAGGGTTGAAGTCATAGTCTGATTTAATCACTAAGAAAAAAAGAATAGACTTCATCTTACTTAAGAAACCTAAGGGTAGGTATCTACGTCTCAGCTTACTCTCCAGTTCCTGTTAAAGTCAATGGAGGTCCAGCCACTAGGGACAAGAGCATGATTCATCTCACCAAAGGGAGGCATCTAATCCAGGAGATGACTAATGCTCAGACTCCCCTGCTTCTTTTGACTAGGTCTCTTGTCAGCTTTCAGAGGAACCTGGGGTGGCTTGTTCAGCTGAAGGGCCCTGCAGACAACCAGCTTCAGAAGATGAATTCCAGCCCACAGTTCTAGACCTGACTGATGCCAACTGCCAGTGTCATTTTGGGCAAAGTACTTACCTTTGTGTGCTTCAGTTCCTCCTAGTATAAGCGGTGTGTGATGACACTTCCCGAGCCGTGGAAAACAGTTTGAGCACCTTAGATCAGAAGTTCTCTTACGAAGAAGCGACTTCCGTTAAGGGATGCTAGTCCTTCTTTTTTTAGAAAGGCTGTTTGCTGAAGCACAGCTGGGATTTAGGGGGCTGTTGAAGTGCTGTGACGTATGCTTTTTGCTGCCATTCTCTGACGCTGTAATAGAGGTCGCTTTCACAAATATTATTAGTAATGTATGGGCTGCAGTTTAACAGCTTAGTACATTTGATTGCATATTATGATTGATTGATTGAATCCCAAAGCATATTCCAGGACAGATAGCAGTACTGAATTTTTTATAGCTTATTTCGCACTCGGTGCTCTGCCAGCCACTTCAGATCTGAGCCTCTTTTGTAATTGATTATCCATCTCTGCACAGCTCTAAAGTCCATGAAGAGATCTGGAGAGCTCTCATTTGTAAAGCATCATGACATAGGCAGATGTGTTTCTACCATAAAGCTGAGAGTAAAACTTTGACTCTCTTGAGAGTGGATATTCTCGTAGAAAACACAATCAACTCGGAACTGTTCTAACTTAGCCACTTACTCTGCTGCTACTGCTATATAACTTGCACAGTGGGAAAAGATTCTCCAGTTTGCAGGGCAAAATGATAAATTTGGTAGCTTCTAAAAAAAAAAAGACTCAGAAGATGCCCATGAGGAAGTCCTAATTTACCAACAAGGGACACTTCTTTCCAGCAACACCAACTGCTTCATTGCTTCATGCTGGCCTGGGGAAGTGAAGCAGAACTGGGCTCTCTTATCTCCTTCTGTCACCAAAGTATTGCAAGGCAGATGGAGCATCCTGGGGAATCAGTCCTTGACAGTCACTGATCTGTTATTAGCTTGATTGTCCTTAGTGCTTTTCAGCAGATCTGAGGACTAATGTGTGTGTTTCCCGCTCAGGTAAGAAGATTCTCAGAAGCCTTCTTCTACACGGAGCACCAGAAACTTGCTGTGCTGACCTTTCAGGAAGGCCTGTGAGTAATTCCTCACACCTTTTCTGTCACTGAAGTAGCTGAAAATGTAGTTTATTAAAATTTTCTTTTGGTTCAGGATGAGGTCCTTTCTATTGGAAATGGAGGGAAGTTTGGTTTGAGAGAAGTTGCTGGGTCTAGTCTGGCCCAGCAAACCCATTGAAACAAGTACTAAAAGTGGCACGGTAAGTTACTCAAGGCCCAGATAATGTTAATTTCAAGATCCCTATAAAATGAATCTGTCTCTAATTCTCTATCACATATGAATTACTTAATAGGGAGATTATGGCTTAAAATGCTTTATCAAAGAGGAGATCTTCTTTGCCCTCCTCTCTTCTCATGACCATTTGGGTACCTTTTTCTTCAAAGCTTTATCTCCTCCAATAACACTAGTTTCAGTGTAGGGAGAAATATTTCTTTCCTCTCTTCCTTCAATTAACTTCCTCAAATCCATACATCTGATCTAGTTTTCCAATTTCATTAGGAAGGAAACTACACTAGAATTGCACTATAAAAGCTTAATGTGTAATAATTTCCTTTTTACTGCCCACACTATTTTTTTTGTGGGCAGGCAGTCAAGGATGTATTTTACTTTTTAATTCAGAGCTATTTTATATATCAGAAAAAAAAAAAAAAAAAAAAAAACACTAAATCCAGACATGAGTCTTGTTTCACTGGCCAACAGCCAGTGCAAAACTGAATATTCCCTGCATCCTGGATCTCAAGTGGGGATACCACCGCATTAGCTGGAAGAAAAATGAAAGCAACATGAACTTAGAGCTGCTAATTACTTGCTCAAAAATCAGCAGTGCAAAGGAAAAATAAATGTTGCACAGGACTGTGCTCATAGATGTATCCTGTGATACATGCATAGCTTAAGTAATTTCCTTCTGCTTAACACTGCTTGCGTAGAGTCCAGCTGGAGAGGTCAAGGACACTGCTTAATTCTGCCCTCACTTTTAGCCAAGTAATGTGGTGATCGCAAGTAGAGTGCATGGACCAGGTTGCTCTCAGGTTGTTCTATTGCATGAAGTGCCTTCATTTTTCATGGTACACAGAAAACTAGTCCATTTCCTGCAGATGAGAACTATTTTTTCCTCACTATTTTTTTCCTCACCAAGAGAGCAGTGCATGTCATTTGAACAGATTGGGGGTCAGACATGCCACAGATTGGAAGCCTCTAGTGTGTACCCTATTCCTCCAGTATTTTAAATAAAAGATACTTTTTAAAATAAAACAAATTTGTGCTTACACTTATCAATACCAATAACTGGTTTTTTTTTCAATGATTGGTTCTCCTTGAGAAAGATCTACTTTAGTTTGTTGGTTTTTACTTCTGATCTTTAGAGAAATGCTGACGCCATTAATGCCAGTGAGAACTTCTTTCAGAAACAGTGTTGTTTCCAATTATCACACAGCAACTGCTTGTCTCCCAGTGACAGCATTCTGACCTATTACCACTGTACTTTCCTAAAGGATGTGTCCAGATTTGCTTCCAGCTGATAGTCTGTGAAAAGTTAGTTGTCTTCCTCTTTTCTCCTTAGGATAAACAGACTAATTACAAATAAACACACTTTGTATTGGAAATATGTCTTTCCTCATTTCTAAGGCAGTTGCTTGCTTAAGAATATTCATCAGAATTAAATATTACTGTATTTACTATAGCTGAAGGCAGCATCCATATGGCAATTTAATCTAGCATCTCATAAATAAAGCTATGTAGCATTTCCCATGGACCAAAAGCATGAGGTAGCTGAACCAATGAGTTTTATGTCTTCTACATGCATACCTATGTGAGATATCTGCAGTCTTCTCCAGATCAGTATAAACAAGACTTGTGGCCTGACATCTGTCCTTCATAGTTGTGTTTCTCATTGCCTTGTTCAAATGGATTTTTGATTGCTGCTTCCTGCATCTGAGCTTTTAAAACCCCTGCAACAGAGTGATAGGCCTCCTTCACTGCAGAGAAAACCTTAGGAGGGATTCAGTATCAACCGGTTTGTGGTGATCCTTGAGAGGACAGTAACAAGTTATAGTAGTTAAGAGCAGCCTGCAACAGAGACAGCAGTAGCAATTTCCACCAAAAAGGCAGATTCTGAAGTGAGCAGAATGCAATCTGTTGGCACTTGTAACTCAGTCAAGTCAATCAACTCTCAGAACCTCTCTTTGGAGTGCTGGTATCCCCTTACCATAAAGCACTGCCTCTTCTCCAACCAAGCTGTAGCTGAGACAGAAAGAGGGGACAAAGTCAGTAGTATAGATGGAAGAAGCTGTATGCATGTGTGTTTCTTTGAGGCCTTCTGATATTGCTCATGGCCACAGGAATTCAAGAGGTTAAAACTGAATTCTGACTGACAGTTTTACACAGTCATAGAATAAAAAAGGTTGAACAGGACCATGTGAAATTATCTGGACCAAACTCAGATTAGGCAGCTCTATCTAACACATTTTGAATATCTCCAAGGATGGTGATTCCACAGTATTCTAGTGACTGAATATTCTCAGTGTTTTGTTTTGTTTTTTTTTCCTCTAATGTCCAGCTGGAATTTCCCTTGATACAACTCTTATCATTTGCCTCTTCCACTATCACCCTTTATTGACCAAAAGAATCTTGTTCCATGATACCCTCCCGCTTGTGAACTCTTGAAAAACCTCTTTATACCAAGTTTTCTCTCAGCCTGCACTGCTGCATGGAGTTACTCCATCCTTGGTGCACATTCTGGCATGTGCCTTTACTGGAACATTCCTGAATTAGCGATATCTCCCTTTCTGCAGCCTGCCCGCATCCCAATGGGGAGAAATCCTGTCTTCTCCCCATCTCCAAGTTTGGTATTACCTACAGACTAGTTGGGAGTGCAAAAGGACTCCATCCTGTCACTGATATCGTTAATACAGACTTTAAGTGGTATTGCCCCAATATCCGTTGATGGGAACCATAACTAAGTAGCTGCCACTCTAACTTTGCTGCTTGGCTTGCAGGACTGACTGAGAAGCAGTATTGAAATTATTCTAATGATTAATTGCTTTTGTATTTTGCTGCCAGGATCCAAAGTCATGGACATATTTCTACAGAAATTCGGAGTTCAGAGTACTTCACCAGCATGCCCCCGCTGCCAGCAGAATGCCTCGACATAGATGGGGACTGTAACACCCTCCCGGTCATATTTGAAGACAGGTACATGGATTTGCCTTGCAAAGGTGAGTGAAACACGACAAAGTTCAGCTTGGGCTGAGAGCATTTCCTCTTCCCTTCATGAGCTATCACTTCTCTTGGGCTGGCTCATCTGATTGCTTTCCGTTCTGATTTAAATCACTAAAATTGCTGAAACTAACCCTCACCCTCCAAGTTATTCTTTTTCTTGCCTTGGAGATGGATGGGAAGAGATTTGAAGAATTGGGAATGGGAGTGAGCAGGTATAAACCAAAAATGTGTCTTATTTATAAAGAGGGCAGTTGTACCTGCAGTATAGGGACCAAGAAGCTGGAGCGATGCCTAAATGCTCCATTGGGAATAAGCAGGATTGTGTGTTTTCACCCAGATTTCCAGCTACTGACAGAAAATAGAACATAGCTTCTAATTGGGAAGGTAAGGGAAGAAGGAAGAGTCCCAAGGAAATAAATCTGTTCCTATTGTAGGAAGTGCTGAGGTGACATTAAAAAATGATCCTGTCCTTGTCACTGCTGATGAAGAAAGATCTGAATGAAATTCTCTTTAGCATTATAGACTAGTCTTTTGCTTGGATTTTAGTAGAACATGGACACTGTTTAATGTAACTAAATTCCTATTTTCCTTAACAGCAAACCAGAAAGTATCTCCTGTCTTCAGAGAAAGCAAATTAATTACAGGAAATGGAAATAAAATCTAGAAGGAAGAGGGTTTTATATATATATATATATTTTATTATAAATTTAAAGGAAAACTGACAGCAAATTTCATCCCTAGTGTGACATCTAGTGGTGAGAGAACTCATAACAAAACATCTCAAATAATTTAAACATCAAGCCTAACACTGTCCCTGAAAGGCAGCACTACGTTTTCAGAAAATACCCAAATCAGATTTTTAATTAAGAATTGATTTAGTTCCATACATTTGTGATAAAATCTCATGTCCTTGGTTCTTTTTTAGAACCATAGTCCTGTTCTTTTTTAACTAAATATTAAGATTAAAATGAAGCAATAGTATTAAAACCATGAGTGATCATAGTCCAGCAAATATGACCTGAGATCCGAAATTTCCCCTCTAGAAGAATTATCACATTGCCTAATTTTAACACTGCTCATTACAGATATTTTAATAATTAAATTGACTTCAAAAGCAAGATCTATACTCTGTATGATGAAGCATGATGGCAGGCATGCAGAGTCATCTCTGAATGGCCTACCTTCGCTGTAGAAATTATTAGAGTAGATAAAATTATTCAGGGAAAAGTATATTTTACTGATATAGTCTCTTTTAACCTAACCACAACTGTTTAGTGGGTGTTATTCTTGCTAAAAGCAACTGCGTACATTCTGATATTTACATTTGCCATATATGTCTAAAGCATGAGTAATTTATATAGTATAAATATGCATAGCTTTTTAGACCTTATAATAATTTCTCAAAGATCTGCATCATCTTGGAGTAATTTATTATACTCTTGAAAGTTTCACTTCTTTTTCTTTCTTTCTTTCAGATGGGAATTTGGATGTTTTCCCAGATTTTGAGGTTCCTGCAGACACCCAAGTGGATGCAGTAGGCAATGAGGAAGATTTTGCATCAGATGATGCAGGAGAGAAAGGAGACTTTGGGAAGGGTACCCTGCTAATTCACACGGATAGAATAGATGGGAATCCCTCCTGCATATATGGTGGTACTGAAGGTGCTGCTTTCACAGCTAAAGGTTTAAACCAGCACTCCACATCTCAGGTATGTACAATGAAGATAGAAGGCCAAAGGAAAACCGAAAATATTTTTGTTTCAAGTAAAGGAACTGCTTCTAACTCAGAGCCAGGCAATACAGAATGCACGTCAGAGGACTTGAAAACATCTGAGGATGTTTCATTAAAAGACAGTAGACTTGCTTCAGATGTTTCCTTTGGAGATACGAAACCTAGCAATAAGGATTCCCTAAAAAGTGAACCCGTGTTAATCGTTAGCGCTCAGGATGACTGCGGAGCATGTGGAACTGATGGCTTGGAAAGCAGGACTGAATTACCTAAAACAGTTGAATCTTCTTGTCCCACAAATAATTTCACTCCGTCTGAACTTGCACTAAAAGAACTAACCAGTCTTGAGAAACCAGCAGACCCAGATGCTAAGGCTCTGTTACCAGTTTTGAAAACTTTGCCCGCTCACAGCATTGAAATGAAATTGTTCACTAAGGAACAACGAGCTGAAGAAGGTGAAGAGTTTACCCTGATGTCAGGGGTTATAAAGAGGTCCTCTTCAATAATATCTGATTCAGGCATCGAAAGTGAACCAAGCTCCGTGGCGTGGTCTGATGCCCGTAGCCGGGCCCTGGAGCTGCCCAGTGATCGAGAGATCCTGCATCACTTGGTACGGAGACATGCCATCCACCGAAACTCCCTGGAGGGCGGCCACACAGAAAGCAATACTAGCTTGCCCAGTGGCATCCAAGCGTCGCTCACGTCCATTAGCTCTTTGCCCTTTGAGGAAGAGGAGAGGGAAGTAGAGCTTACCAAACTGACCAAATCTGTTTCAGCTCCTCAGATCAGTAGCCCGGAAGAGCCTGTGGAGGAGGTGGATATATCCAAACACAGTGAAGTGCCCAATGGAGTTTCAGGAGGAAACTTTAAAAGTAGCATAGAGACAGAGAGTGGAGACAGTCCATTAACTGTGAACTTTTCTGAGTGTCAGCTTGCCACTGAAAGTCATCGACTAGAACCCAAAGGACACACAAACCCCCCTGCCAAACACAGTAGCACTAACACTGAGTTACAAAGGGAAGAGGAGAAAGAAGGTTTTTCAGAGACATATTGCAGTTTGGAATGTGCAGAAACACCTCAAAAGCAGCTCAGATATAATATTTCTGAATGCCATACAGTGGAGAACAATGATGACTGCACCTTAGACACACCAGGGATTTGTAATTATTTGGACATGAGCATAGGTAATTTTGATACATGCATTGAGAACCCAAAAGATGACCCTAAGCCAGAGAGTTTGAACATACAGCAAGGCTTTTATTCCAGTCTTGGGGTATCAGGAGAGGAGAATCTCTCACATGACATGGAGTTGTTGCCAGAGATTTGCTCTCCTGTTCCAGCCTCTTTGGAAACCTCTACCAAATTTGGCCCAGTGCAAGAGGAGTGTGACGACACCGCTACTGACAAAAGTGTGGCAGCATATGCAGAAATGCAAGGGTTGCAAGAAGTTGAGCTCAACGATTCACCCACCTCAGCACAGCCTGCTGTGGGATCCCACCAGGCTGAATTTCCTCAGGAACTTGACAACCGAGAGCATAAACCTGTAGCTAATGGCACTGGGTTTCACTCGGTGACGACGGAAGGGGTAGCGCTGGAAAGCAGAAAGTCTGTTGATGTGGTTAACCTGTCTGTCTCCTGCACTGCCACGTGTCTTCCCTTCTCTTCCGTGCTCAAGGAGACCCCAGCTATGGTTGGCTTCCCTTCAAAGCAGGCTGCATTTCCCATCACACGCCAGCCTCTGGGCTCTTTTGGAGTTGTCTCTTCCGGTTCGAATGAGATGGATGAAGAGGCCAATGAAAGGATGCTGAAGTAAGAATGTCTAATTACTTCTTTAATTAATGTCATTGCAATACCAAGAGACCCTGACAAAGTTCAGGACCCTAATCCGCTGAGCATACTCAGTGCATTTCTGCTGGAGGAGTTAGAGTAAAATAAATTTAACTAGACAAATGGTTTATTCGGAATAAGTAATCTAAGTAGACAGCAAGGACTGAAACACAGAGAGACTCAGATTTTCAAAGGTATTAAGTCCTTAAACGTCATGGAAATCAGTGGGAGTTAGTCATCCAAATTCTGACCCTCATGAAGCCAAGGTTACCAAGAGCTGGGTATTGACACCCAGTAGCTGGTTCACCACTGCAATACTTTTAATACTTGCAAACCTTACAATGCTTGGCTTAGAGCTGCAGTTGTAATTTCCTTCAAGCGCCATTCTGCTCGTTTCTTTTTGAAAAGATTGTTGCTGGACACCCAATTCTACTGCAATTAATTAATGTATTCTCCAGTTTTTATCAGGCCAAAGAAAAATTTAAAAAAGAAATGAAGATTGAAGGATTTCTGTACAGTGACTTATCTGTACTAGCTTCTGATATCCCATATTTTCCACCAGAGGAAGAGGAAGAAAATTTGGAAGATGGAATTCACCTGGTTGTCTGTGTCCATGGGTTGGATGGTAAGGCCAGGCAGAATTACTATGGATTATAGTCATTTTGGCATAGACAGAAAAAAAAGCATATCTTCAGCAAGCCTGAAAGAACAGAGTCAGTAGAAAGCATTTACTTTAACTAAGTGTTTAGCCCTTGCATATTCTTTAGTTCACTGAGATAAAGGATCTGTGTGAACATTAAATATTTGCATCATCTAGGATTTCTAAAACACATGCTTTCTAAACAGAAAGCAAATATGTACAAGTTGAAACATCCTTTGAAAAGATATGTTTTTAATGGGAAAGGAGAAGGCTTGAACTTTGAGACTACGGAGGAGGAGTGAGACTCCAAAATAGTTGACAGCCTCTTAAAAGGGGAGAAACAAACGCTCCCTGACTCTAGCAAGGGCTTGAACGTTCCCATTTTAGATCCAGCTGTCGAGAATGTCCTCCTTAGGAGGCAGAGGTGCTTCTCCAACAATATGCTTGGAAGACCTTGGAAAGTGCCTAAGAAGGTCAGACTTCAGCCTTTTAGGGGCTGCTTGTGGTTTTCCAGTGATCAGGAGACGGTCAACTTGATCCTGATCTTTGCCCCTTCCTCCCCACTGTTGTGTGGATCGTGTACCCCCCCAGCAAGAATGGGCTGAGGTCCAGCTGTCCTCTGTGCAGCTAAGCAGGCTGCTGCTGATCTTCCTATCCTGCTGTTTCAGTGTGTGGTTTCAATTTCGATTACCACCCACTGGAGCTGTCTTAGCAGCACTCAGCATTTAGCAGAATCAAGGTTTGTAAAATGATGAAAGTTTAAGTTGAATCTGTAAAAGTTATTTTGCTGCTGAATTAAAGCTGATTAAGTGTTGTTTATTTCTAGGGAACAGTGCAGATCTGCGGTTGGTAAAGACGTTTATAGAACTGGGGCTCCCAGGTGGAAAGCTGGACTTCCTAATGTCGGAAAGAAACCAGGTAGGACAGAACTAGTATCTGTGTTTCTTTAGGTGCCGCTCAAGCTGTTGACATTCCTGAAATGGGGCCTTCAGTGAGTGACTATCCGGCAGAGACCAAAGTGCTGGGGAATTTAAGGGATTTTGTGCAGGGCTCAGTACAAAGCCTGGTTCCACTCCCAGCTCTCTTGACAGGATGTTTAAACTAACCAGAAAAGATTCTTAGCATTGAAATCAAAGGTACTTTAAATGACATCAGTACCTGTAGGATTAGACTTTAGAAGAAATTAATTAATTTATCTTGCCATTTTGCGAGCAAAGCAGTTCTGGACCCAACAGGGACCCAAATAAAACAGCGTATTTAGTGGTGTTAAGTTCTCCTGAGGAAGTGAAATACCCAGCAGAAGGCAGCAGCTGTTGTCTTCTTTTGCCTCACCAGCTTCTGTTTCCTCTGCTATAATGTTTACAAGATTTATTTCCTTGAATGATAAAAAAGTCTTCAAAAAAAAAACTAGCATAAACAGAGAATCACGAATAAATTCTGCTTTGCAGTGACTCCACATTTATGCTGTAGATGGCTATCTTTATACACAAGATAAGAATTTCGAGTGGCCAGTCAAAAACATTGCTCTGATTTATGAAAAAGTCTGAGAAACTTAAATAAAAACTTCCCAACCTTCTTTGCTCAACAGATCAGATTTTTTTTATCGTAGTTATTATTTTATTCTGCAGTGGACTGTGTTAGACTGTGAACTTACCACCTTCCAGGACACATTTCTTTCAGTAAGAGATTGGCCTTGAAAACATGATTATGATGATATTAATGACAAGATCACGTCAGACTTACATTAAAGGCTCTTCTGTTTTCCAAGAATGGAAGGTTTAGTTCTTACAACATCTCAGTTTACTGTTATCCAAAGCTTGTAATGAGAAGTTTTAGTCCTCCTTTTATGGAATGGAAACTGGAAATAGGCATTGGAGTTAGGACACATGTGGCTTGATGGTTATCTCCATGTTCTAGAGTATCCTGTCAGCCTTTATGTATGTATGTATGTATGTATGTATGTATGTATGTATGTATGTATTTATTTATTTATTTATTTATTTATTTATTTATTTATTTTTGTTGTCCTGCTCTAGAATTCAGGACAAACCAACTCATTTATGAGTTCAGTTGTCTAGCTGAAGTTTACCTTGCAGAGGACAATGCAGCTCACTATTTTTAAGCATTCATTCGTGAGTTATTTGTCAAACTCATTGAGACTGAGATGATAGTGAAGGATGGAGACATAACCTGGTGAAATATGACACTGGATCGGTTTTGTTTGCAATACTAACATTTGGACCGGTATTTTTCAAACTTTAAATGACCGGAAAAAGGTGGGATAATAAGAACAGGAGGAAATCTTTAATTGTCAATGCCAAGAAAACAAAAAGGCAGGAGGTTGGTGGACTGTTTGTAGTTTATGAGAACATTAATTTTAAGATAGTGTTGCAAACTGAATATGCTCATGTTTTCCTATGCGAGAGCTGCAATTAGCAAGATGAGTTGTGTCACAAAAGCATTAATTACTAGATATGTTTGCTCTGAATAGCTGTTCCAATATTTGATGATTGTTCTTGTGGCATCTCATTAGTTACAAATTTGATTTAGAGCTCAGTTGAATTGCCACATGAAACAGTTCTGAATAAAAAGATCTGCCTGCAGTTCTATAGACTGAACAATATATTTTGTTTGTTTGTTTGTTTTGTTTTGTATTTGCATCACAACTGGCAGCACTGTTGGAAGCAACAAAGTGTTTAATCTTTTTCTGGCATCCATTCTCTTACTAATAACTGTTGAACAGTGCATGACATTTCACTAAAATGACCTAATAATTGTGTGATCACAGCTTTCAGGTTGACACAACCCATGTTTCAGTGTATAGTATTGCAAACCATTTCATCCTGCTAATCTGTTAAATCCTGAATACCTTAAAGCTGAGCATTAGAAGTTCTCTCCAGTGTTACATCAAGGCACTTTAAGAAATAGTAATGATTCTGAAATCAAGCAGCCATGTATTTTTAATTGTTCTATTAACAAATTTTAGGTCATTATTTTTCTTGTCATGAAATATGGCTAATTTTGAATGAGGAACAATCAATGGAGAAAGAGAAGTAACAATGAAAGGCAACTCAACACCCTCAAAACATGATTTGTCCGCCAGGGGCTCTGTTTCTGTGGCTTATGAAGGAGCCCAGGATAATTCTGGTCCTAACTTGAATACCCAAGATTTCTTGTGTTTTACTTTGAAAATATCATTGGTCTATAATTTATATATACAGAAATAAATACAATACATTTTAATTCACCAAGTGATTTGATTCATTTTTTTTTCACCAGACTGATACTTTTGCTGATTTTGATACAATGACTGACCGATTATTGGATGAAATTATTCAGCATATCCAATTATATAACCTCTCCATTTCCCGAATAAGGTAAAGTATTCTGATAATTAATGGTCTGTAACTGTGTCTAGTCATATGAAAAATTCAGTGGAATTAGCTTTTCCAAAGGCACCATATGTCAAAAACCATTGAAGCTGACTTCAATGGTCACTGAAGCTGAGGTGAATCTTTATGCTGTTATATCTAGAAGAGTGTTTATGAGACTGAAGAAAATATGAAAAGATAGCATGTTAATGAAAATTTTTATATAGTCCACTAAGAAGAACAATGCCACTCGTATGTATAATTTAAATAAAACACTTACTGGTTTTGTGTTAATGTAATCCTGTCATTCCCAACAGTTTTATTGGACATTCCCTTGGCAACGTCATCATCCGATCCGTACTAACTCGACCCAGGTTTCGTTATTACCTCAACAAGTTACACACCTTCTTGTCCCTCTCCGGGCCTCACCTGGGAACCCTTTACAACAACAGTACTTTGGTTAGTACAGGTAAGAATTAATGAGAGCACTGGGACTTATATTTCCTGTACACACACGATGAAGTGCAGTTTCCAGAGGCTTTTTCCTACCCCTTGAATACATCCTGCTGTCTTCACCTGGGTGCTGTGAAGATTGCAGTGAGACAGGCTCTCGTTACCTGCTTGATCCCTTACCATGTTCCCTGGGAAGACCGGGGGGTGCAGAAGCAAAAAGTGATCCTACTTTCATTATTACTCTTCCACTTCCTTTATACTGCCTGTAGAATCAGATATCTCCAAGGCTGAGAAAGACACTAACAGTGATACATGAAAGGAATCTCAAGTCTGACCTGAGTCTTCACGTTATCATGCTATGGGAGAACACCATGAGATCCTTAGACTTTTCTTCTTGTTGAGTAGCAATACAAAAAGAAACAAGGACCTAGTATTGTCTCAGTTAAAATATTCATTTTTAAATTATTTTTATTTATAATAGGCACATCTCTTTATCCCTGTGGTTAATAATTGGCAAAAAATGGTAAAGGAAAAAATAAGTACATCAATTGTCGTTCTAGGTCTGTGGCTCATGCAGAAGTTGAAAAAATCAGGGTCGCTTTTGCAACTGACCTTCAGGGACAATGCAGATCTGCGCAAATGTTTCCTCTATCAGCTCAGCCAAAAAACAGGTAAGTGGTGCTGGGACGGGTGTGCTAATGTCAGCAACTGTTCCAAAAGTTGTCCTGTATTATTGTACTCTCCAGAAAGTAAAGGAAATAATGCTTTCAGTCACTGATTTTTCTTTAAATGTTCTATAAATGTCCTGGGGCACAGTGAGTTATTTGATTTTTGACTGCCATACTCAAATCAAATTGAGTCTGCATGAGATGGCTTCAATGTCAAGAATTCCCAAGCATGGACTGTGAGCCACAGTGATCTGTGGTTTTCCTAGGTTGGGCAACTGGAGATGTACAGAGTGATAAATAAAGGTTTTGTCCCTGCAAAACCAGAAAGTTCAGATGTAGTAGCACTCACTGTTGTCCTCTGCTACTTTATAGCCAAGACTGGAATCTATAGACTTAATTTCATTGTAGGATGGTCTCAAAAAATGATGAGCAGCTTCAGCCAGGTTTAGTAGAGGGAATCAGCAGCACTATTCCTGGAAAATCTAGAAAGGGAAAGACTTGGTTCTTGTCAGCTTTTCCATGAGGAAGGATGGAGAAATTTCAAAAACAGAGCTCTGCTATGTTGAGGATACTCTCTGGGCTAACAGACTGCATCATCTGTCTCTTTTTTTCCAATTCTTCTGCAAATTTGGGCCCAGAAGACCATAAACAGAGGAAGTAGAGGGAAAACGTACTCAACTATAACTACTCATCCGCGCAAGAACACTCATTTACTATAGTGGACATATTCACAATATTTGATATTTACAGTGTTCAGATACATAAATGCTTGCAGGATCAAAGTTTTAATCGTCAGTCATTGTAATAGAAATATTTTTTCTTTTTTTCTTTTTTTTTCCTGATATAAAATTAACCTATATGAACATATCTAAGTAACAGGTAGCCAAACAGGATCCTTACAAATCTGTGCTGTGCTTCGATTTTTGTTCATTTATTCTGCGCTGTAGATTTAAAATTTTAGGTGACCCAGGCCTAGTCGTGTTGATATTATATTGTTCTCCATTATCGTGAGGAATATATTTAATGCATTTATTTGCCACAGGTCTTCAATACTTTAAAAATGTTGTGTTAGTGGCCTCGCCTCAAGACAGATATGTGCCCTTTCATTCAGCAAGAATAGAAATGTGCAAAAATGCACTTAAAGACAGACACACAGGTATGTGAAAGACCTTTTTTTACATTTACAAAGCTGCTCAGGATTCTGTTGATTTTTATGTAGATGAGGTCATTGCATCAAAAAGGTTTTTCATGAGTATGATGAAAACTCAAATGTTTGTTTGATAAGGAAGAGAGTGTTTTCTTCCCACACAAAATGACTGAAATCAATTTTTAAAAAAAAAGCTTTTAAGGAAGCTCTTTGTCTGATGAAAAAAAAAAATCAATCAGGTTGTGTTCAAAGGGCTTTTACCCTTTCTACTCTTTCTCTCTAATTTATTTTAAGGAAAGTGATGATAATAGAACTAGTTCTCAACATTGTTTTTCTTCAGTCTACTGAATTGCTTGTATTGTCTCAACTTTGCTTCACATAATGAAATCTTATTAAACATATCCAAAGGTTTTCCCTTTGATTTCAATAATCTTTGGGTGAGTTCTGCGTAATTTCACTGGCAATCAGACCTCAAATCATCTTACTTAGTAAAAAAATTTGCCAGGCATCTCAGGTCACATGCCAAGACAGGTCCTTCTCTCCTGCAAGCTCAAACTGGGTGCTATCGCATGTATTGCCTTTGTTATTGGCAGTTCCCATTATAAAATTGCTCCATAGCTTCAGTTTGACAACAGTTTTGGAAATAATGTTCATAATGACCCATTTTGTCACTGTGATTAACTAGAAATAGAAGACCTCCTTGGAAGTTCAAAGAGACAGCTAGGACCAAGAGTCAACATGATTTCCTCTCATATCTTAAACAAAACACAACTCTTTTGAAGATGCCAAAGCAAGCTTCTAACTTGGGCGGTTGAGGAGCTTCACCAGTGTTCTTGGGGTGGGAAATGTCTCCTCTTAGATTAAGTCCTCGCACTTTACTAATCTTGGTAATAGACTGCTTTGTAGGCACTTGTTTTTTCTAATTTATTATTTGGTTATCTTGCCAGTTATCACTGGGATTAAAATGCACCATAAAGAAAGGATCTGGTGGCTTTGGGAGGTAGATGTGACCCCTAATTTTTTTTTTTTTTTCAGGTCCTGTTTATGCAGAAATGATTAACAACCTGTTGCAGCCGTTGATTGGGGCAAAGGACTGCACTTTAATACGACACAATGTGTTCCATGCTCTGCCCAACACCGCCAACACACTGATCGGTCGTGCAGCCCACATTGCAGTGCTGGACTCCGAACTTTTCCTGGAGAAGTTTTTCCTCGTGGCAGGACTCAACTACTTCAAATAGTGCCTGAAGTACTGGGTAACAGAAGCAAAAAGCATTTTGTTGAGCAGAGTAGAATCCCTTAGCCAAAAAAAGTGTGCAGTATCAGAAACAAGATCAGGTGGGACTTTCAAACTCTCCATTCTCATTTGTGTTCCAGAGAATAAAGTTCTATGGCTTTAAGGCATTCAAGCTTTCAAGTACTGGTGCTTTTGGAAGACGTCAATATCTCTTTTGAATTCCTATGTCCACATAAAGACATAAACTGCATCTGAAATAGAGAATCAGAATAAGAAGGCTAATTCTCTAAATGTCATTGGACCAATATGGTTTGCATTTCTCTCAGTTATTAACCCAGGAACTTGGTTGTCTTTGATTTTATGTTTATTTGTGTATTAGCAAAGCTATACATTTGTAGCACTTTGGGAGTAGTTAACACAAGAGGAAAAAGTATTTTTGAACTCAGGTTAAAACCTCCTTTGAGATGAATAAAAAGGAATGGAGAACATTTGGGAAAGATTTAGCAGTTCCATTTGTTGAAAGAAAAAACTCAGATTAGTAATCATTTGCAACATGCATACACTGAGGGGAAGAAATAATTTTAAATAGGACAAGGACATCTTGATATTTTCTTTATAAACCTTTAAATTGGAAAGGTTTTTTATTTCAAGTTAGAAGCTGCCAAACCTAGAGTAATTTATTGGAATAGTTGTGAAATATCAGTGGCATCTGCTAACTCTTCTCCTGTTTACATTTATGATACTCTTATCATTTTTTGCTTGTCATTATAACCGTAGAGGTTTTTACTTTAAAGTGTGTATCTAGGTACATTTAGCCAAACAAATAAAAAAAAATTGTTTTTTTCTCTGAGCTGAAATTCCAAACCCAGCATGTAGCTATGAAACCAATCAGATGAAAATACTCTGGTGATACAGAGTGATAAGTATTGTGGATAGCTTGAAAATACAGGGATATCTTTTTAAACTTCTCTGCAATGTCATACTTATGGTCAACTAATGCCCATTTAGAGTGGTATATGTGTCCTAATTATTGTATGGTCACAGATGGTTGAAACATTTTAATTTATTTTCATACGGAGATATTATAATTATTTAAGGTTTAGAAAAGAACCCATTTTTCACTGTTTTCTATTTTTTTAAATGAAATATGTATCAAAAAGTTATCAGCATTTAAAATGACAAATTTCAATGACTTTCTATGTTTTCATACCATTTAGATAAGTTTGAACAGCTGTTTTTTCAAAAAAGGGAAATTGAATAATTCATAATGTTTTTAAATGAAAACTTTTTTTATTATTTAAAAAGATAAGTGACCATCTCTCCATCTTCTGCCAAAAGCATTAAATAATGACAAAGATGGTTCCAGGTGTCAAAACTTTCATCAGTTAATGAAAACCCAAGACAATAGAGATTGCTGAAATAGGTAAGATAAAATAAAAAGAAGGTGCGGTGCAATGGGGATGTTTATGCATGAAAAGTGCTTAAGTAACACTATGTTGTGTTCAAAAGTAGAAAGTAGGCAAGTTATGCAGAACTAAAAGAAAAGAAGTTGCTAGCAGACTGGTAAGCACTGCTAAAGAACAAAGTTGATTTGATACCTAGGTATTTCTTAAATAGAAAGAATTAAGAAGGAATATCCAAAAGAGTGAAATTAAAATAATCTGAAAATAGGAAGTTATTTTGCACCTAAAAGGTCACAGGGAAATTAAATAGAAACATTTACATGGTGTGTTTCAATGTTGACAAGATTAGTAAACATCAAATATTACTGCAGCTTTTGAATGGAATAGGTAGGTATTACCCCTTTTCCTTTTATAAATTGGCTATTTAAAGTCAAAAGCCAGATTTATCTAGCCCACAAAATATCAAAATTAATAATAATAGAAAAAAAAATAAATACAAGTCAATAATGAACAACTTCTGTTTCTCACTTCTGGTTTTGGAAGTCTTCACTCATTTTTCTGCCTCCACATTTTAGTGCTGGCTAAATGTACACATCACAGCTTACTTTTTCCTTGGTAAGTTGTTTATACAGTTTCAAATATAATGGAGGATGTAGGCTGAACATTTGTACAGCAGAATGGTTTTGATCTGTAGTCATGGACTTTGAAGAAATATGTGAAAACAAGTAAGAAAAGCAATTCTCATGGTCGGCAGCTTTCAATGCTTTGCAGATGGGTTGGCTCTTCCTTTTGAAAATGTCTGCAAATGAGAAATATTGAAAAAATGTTGAGAGGCTAGTTTGTACAAATATAAATAAGTAAATATATATGCATATGCACACATGCATATATATTTATATGTGTGTATATATATACATATGTATTTATGTATATGCTTAAAAATCTCTACAAAGTGTGCTTATTTCAAGCTCTAACATTCAAATATTTTGAATATTGAGTATACTGAGTCTGACAACATCCATATCTACATTCAGATTGGTAGTTTCTTGCCTTACCTTATAGGCTAAATGGCTTTCCCAGCCTTCTGTTTTCATGAGTGTAAGAAAGGTCTCTGCTGTATTACTGAAGAAGTTGGTGACCCTTTCAGTATATTCACTTTTGGTCTCACACTTTGCACTGCTGCCAGTGCTGAAACTGATGGAAAAAATGACTAAAGGTTTGTACAGTGTATAATGGTTTGTACAATATGTACAATGTTCTTCCATGGCTCAAAGTCTAGTTGCAATGGGAGATGCATTGGTCCCATACAACTTGCTCCTTGGAGGGCGTGATACAAAGCTGCTAAAACGCCGGGAGATGTCATTCCTGTGAAGGGGTGAGACATGGATTTTATCTTCCTTGAGCTTGTGAGAAATATTGGCAATAACTGTCTAACTTGGCATTCATTTTGAAGTGCTCAGAATGGCCTCTATTTTTCTTCTTTCTTTTTTTTTTCCTTTGTTTAAATGGGATGCTTTGATAATGATACTGAATATTGTAAATTCACTCCTACATTGTGCTATATGGAAGAGAAACCCTCATTATTGTTCTGAAGTAAATAACATGCAAGTGGCTGGACATCCTAAAAATATAGTAATCAACATGGACTCATTTTCAGAAACTTTTTACATGATGATGCTTTATACAGAGATAAATATATATTAAGAATTACCTTCTTAACAAATAGCAAAATATCTGCATAGTTAGTATCTTTGTTTCTGTGTTGAGCTTTGGAATTTTAATGTGTTGTCGTTTTACAGAAAGCCTCTTAAATCACATTTAGGTACGTTAGCAGTAGCACCACACAGATATCCCTTCAACTTGCATGAGCTCCTCTTGGTCTCCTGTATCAGCGGGGGCTGTGCTTAAATCCTTAAATTCTTAAATCAACAATGGATAAAATAGGTTTTTAAGAACTTGATCAGAGGAAGAAGTTTGCAGTTTTATGGGTGTTCAGTTGGGCTGACAAATTGGATTTTGCCTAGTTAGCCATCTCCCTCTCTGCTTCCATTGGAAAAAGATAGGACAGAGAAGGAATATTGTTGAGGAGCCTGGGGAACAGCTGGGATCGGGGTGATGGATGCTTGACTTTCCACACTACTATCACCATGGAGTACATAGGGAGACCAAAGATTTCTCTAATCTGTTTGTAGTCCATGCTCTAGACAACTGTCTGCTTTGTCAACACCCAGAATAAGCCCTGTGCCTAATGCCACATGTATTTGAAGCGAGACTCCCTCACTTCAACAAGATTCTTCTTTAGAGAATTAAAATTAAATATATCAATACAAAGCTGTTTCTTGAGCATCTAGGAAAAAAAAGCTTCTTCTAAAAGAAGCTTTAATTTCCCTATTTCCTATACTTCTATATGGTGTATATATATACACACATATATGCACATATATTTACATATATATAAATAAGTATATTAAGTATATAATGGCTAAGTATATTAAAAAATGGTAGCACTTGAGAAAAATGTGATAATAACTTTTCAGTTATTATCATGTCTATTAATGACTGGATGAAGTTGCAGCTGTAAGAGCTAGTGTAGTGGGGTTTTTTTAAACTTTATAAGTAAAAATTAATTGCAAAATGGATTTGTCCTACTAAAAGAAGTATCTAAGTTCACTACATACTCATCAGAGAGGCTGGCACTACAGAAAGTCTGCCAGAGAGATCTCGTTTTCTTCTTTGACAGTTTTCAGTGTTACTTACCTCTCTCCACTGACCAGGGCACTTGTTATGGGACCTTTCTTCTGAGTCCCTATGGTGGCAGCAATAGATGCCAGATAATCTTTTTTTTTTTTTTTTTTTTTTTTTTTCCCATGCATAAATGGAAATTTGGGCTGGCACATCTGGATTCCAGCAAGCACTGAAGAGGCTTATCAGGCTCTTGTAAAGTTTGGCTTAAAGTGTGTTTTACCAGCTTCAAATGCATGCTTATATCTTCTTTAACAAAATTATTTATTTGCTTTCAAAATGACAGCTGTCTGCTGACAGTAGCGGTAGCTGAAATTGCTTAGCACTTTAAAGGATTGTGTCCTAAAGGCTTGAAATCCTAGTACACACAGCTTTGGAAATTACTAACAGTAGCCCCAAGCACTGTATTATTTCAAAGTTATCAGAAGACCATGTGAAAACTGAGAATTCAAGCAAAAGGTTTCATTAGAATTCGTAGTTTCCTTTGGCACTTGTTGCATTTTGAGGAAATAAGCTCTCCCGCATGTGCCTCTGCATGTGAAGTCCCTAAGTGGTGATGCAGTAGGAAAGTGAAAACTTCCAAGAATAGGGCTAGACCCCCGTGAAGTTTTGTGCAAATATCCTACTGAAATCACACCTATACTGAACAGTCATGGGGCAGTTCTGCATTGGTTTCCACATGACAATATCTGTCAGTCTAGCTGAATGGTTGTTTTCTTTGCGAATGGACATTTCCACTTGAAAATGGGCATCAGACCAGAATATAGGATTTCACTCCGCCTGATCATTTGGATGCTAAAGGTCATATCTGTGGAGAGCTCTTGTGGAGTATAGTTTTATCTCAGTATATGTGCTTATCAATTTTGTTGCTTAATGTTATTAAGTAACTGATTATTCTAACTCAATCTTTATCCTCTCTCCCAGAGTGTAGTTAATTGTGTAGTGTTTTTCACGTATAAATCACCACAAATCCATGTCTGTTGAAGTCAGAGTTTATTCCACTCATTCTCATGTTTGAATACGATTCATTTACGGCAAACTACATCACCAGAGTCTCAGGAACTTTATGAAACTAGATGTACAGGGCATTACTGATATAAAAATCAGTCAATTAGTGTTTGGAGGCCTCAGATATCTAGTTTTGGACTTGCATAGCTGTAGCCCACTCTTACATGGTTTAAGTTTACCTTTTGAATCAATGTGTTGTCACCACAGCAAAGCTCTTTTCTCATATTCTTTAAATGGGCTGGTTTTTGTGGTTAATTTTCTGTCCTTTAAATACTATTCTGCTACTATTCTGATCTAGTATTCTGCTTTGCCCAATATTTCCCAAGATTGCATGTTCACCCAGCCATGATTTGACTACATATCCTGCTTTTCTTTTGTTTAAGGCTTCCAATAACTCCTCCTTTCTTAAGCTCTCAGTTCCTCATGCAAGTTTGCACAATTTTTTAACTATCGGAAAGCAGACAAACTACTAATCACTGCATTTTCATCTGTGTGATGCAGGATTTTCAAGGTGTGCCCCAATATGACTCAAAACTAAAATATATCTGTCATTAAACCTTAGTGGGAAACTGAAATACAGAGTCTGATTAATTTGCGCTTTTTTTTCTTTCCATGATATTTTGGCTTGCTCAGAGTTCAAGTCTAGATATTTAGACAAAACTGTTTCATATAGGGGACAAAAAAAAAAAAAAAGGATACATCTATCTAAAGAACTATATGTAGACATAGAGTCATAGAATCTTAGAATCCTTAAGGCTGGAAGGGACCTTTAGAGATCATCTAGTCCAACGCCTCTGCACATGCAGAGTCACCTAGAGCATGAGGCTCAGCATAGAATCCAAGCGGGCCTTGAAGATCTCCAGAGAAGGAGACTCCACAACCTCTCTTGGTAACCTGTTCCAGTGCTCTGTCACCCTCACTGTAAAGAATTTTTTCCATATATATATGTATATAAGCATTTATGCATAGAGATATTTTATATATCATAAAAATACATATGATTCTTTGCACTTAAAATACTCCTAGTGTAAAATAAAACTATTCTAGATCCTTCTGAAGTTAGTGAATACCTGTCCTGATATCTCTGAGTATGTCACATATAGCCACACACAGGTCTTGGCATAGAGTATGCTGTTGGTGTTTGCTGCAGAGACTCTGAAGTTAGGGTAGAGGGGCATTCCCAAATATATTTTGCACTGCCTTACATTCCACTTTTCCAGGACTGCCATATCACTCCTAGAATTAGTATGTCAGATCCAGTTTTGATGAGAGTTATGATCAACTTCTATGTGTGCCTTTTCCTTCACTAGGAGGACTATGAACTACCACCTTATGTTTCTATGCTCTTCATGCTTGTTTCATGACCTCTTTGATGATCTTTGATATTCTCAACGTTTACCTTAGTCATGTCATAGAATCACAGAATCATTATGGTTAGAAGGTACCTTTAGAGATCATCTAATCTCTAGGTTATGCAGAGTCGCCTAGAACATGTGGCACAAGGTGGCATCCAAGCAGGTTTTGAATATCTCCAGAGAAGGAGACTCCACAATCTCTCTCGGCAACCTGTTCCAGTGCTCTGTCACCGTCACTGTTAAGAATTCTTTCTTTAAGTTCCTGTGGAACTTTTGGTGCTTGAGTTTGTGTCTGTTTCCTCTAGTCCTATCACTCTGAGGTATCAGCTACTCCCCCCTGTTTGGTGTCATCAGCAAACTTGCTGAGGGGGCATTCTGTCACTTCATCCAGGTCACTGATGAAGAAGTTGAACAGGACTGGACTGAGTACTGACCCCTGGGGGACACCGCTGGCTACAAACCTTTATCTGAACTCTGAGCCACTGATCACAACCCTCTGAGCTCTGCCATTGAGCCAGTTCTCAAACCACCGTTTCCAGAGCTTGCCCAGGAGGATGCTGTGAGGGATAGTGTCAAAAACCTTGCTGAAGTCCAGATAGATGACATCCGCTGCTCTGCCCTCGTTCATCCAGCCACTCATTCAATCATAGAAAGCTATCAGGTTAGTCAAGCATGATTTCCCTTTGGTGAATCCATGCTGGCTACTCCTGAGCACCTTCTTGTTCTCCACATGTTTAGAGACAGCAGTCAGGATGAGCTGTTCCATCACATTTCCAGGGACAGAGGTCAGGCTCACCGGCCTGTAGTTGCCTGGGTCCTTCTTCTTGCCATTTCTGAAGACCGTGGTGACATTGGCTTTCTTCCAGTCCTCCAGCACCTCCTCCATTGTCTATGACCTTTCAAAGATGATGGAGAGCATCTTAGCTATGACATCCACCAGCTCACGCAGCACTCTGGGGTGCATCCCATCGGGGCCTATGGATTTATGGGTATCAAGTTTCCCTAAGTGCTCTCTGACCCAATCTTCCTCTACCCAGGGAAAGTCTTCTTCTCTCCAGACTTCTTCTGTTGTCCCTAGGGTCTGAGATTCCAGAGGGCTGCCTTTGGTTAAACACCGAAACCAAGAAGGCATTCAGTTATTCTGCTTTTTATGTGTCTTTCCTACCCAGGGCACCCACTCCAGGTGTCCCACATGCATCAAGGGCAAGAGAGAAGGGTTGGAAGGCCAGATGAGCCCATGGAGTTCTGCAATGGCATGAATCTGGACTCCAGGTATCAACAAACCTCTTTGGATGATGGATGCTTCTGTCCTATAGAGGAGATAGTAACCAACGTTTGACTCATCGCTTTCTCTTCCTCACTTATATCCTAATCTAAGCAGATAGAGATGGAGTCTTCCTCCTGTTGGCAGAATTTACACATTTCCAGTTTGCACTCTGCCTCGAAGGTAGTACTAGCTTCCTGCTCCTGTGATGTGTTATTTAAGGGGATTGCATTAGGAGGGGCAAAGACTTGTGTCCTGTGACATATGAACATCTCTGGTGGACCCCCCAATTAGCACACAATTCATCTTGTTTCCATTGTACCCCTGGCATGTCCAATGCTATGCTAATTGCTTCAATGTTGTTTAACCATCCAGTCTGAAAGTATCCTAGTCATTGGTGATCTTTTGGTGCAGACAGCAAAGAAGCCTGATGTGAGTCTGTTTTGATCTTTCTTGGGAAGCAGGAATGTTCACTTATCTGTGACCTCCAAGTGTGCGACATGCTGCCTGCTCACATGTTGTGGCCTGAAAGAGGTGCTGCCGCTGCTGGTTTTTCCTCTGTTTATTAAAAGACTATATAATACATGTGCACTTTCCTAAGAGAAATAAACACATTCAATAAAAATGCTTATAAAAATAATTTAATCAGTGTAGAGCTGCTTTAAATGCAGATGAGTCAGACCTTTTCTGCACAGGATAAGAGCATAAAGAATAAATATGCATAAGCTCTGCTAATGCAAAAGGTCAGACTAAATTAACTTCTATTACAACCTTGAAACTTGATTTATCTTTTTCTGAGAATTCAACTCTATTTTTGCTGGAAGCACTGAAAGCTCCTATTATATATGTAACAAAATAACCACAGCTGTCCAAAACTGATTCTTGCACAAATATACACATGATGTACCAAAAGTCCATTATCTATATGCAGGGAACAGCATATCTCCAAGCATATCTTCTGCCCCTATAAATATGAAACTGTGACAGAGTAAATTTGGCTAATATTACTGCAAACCAGCAGTAATTTCAGACAGAGAAATATCAGCTACAAACACTTATTCAAACAAGAAAACATTTTGAAGACTATATAAAAGTCCAACTTCAAAAAGAACCATATGTGTGTATATATGCATATATATTTGGAGGTGAAGGTCCAAATCCTCACTTACTGAAAACTTCCAACAAGCACAGCTAATCTACTAAATTAACTGGCCTAATATTTGAATTTCAGGCTTGTTTCTAGTAATTCATTTAAGCTTTTCATTCTTTCCTGAATGTGAAAGTACTTGCAAAAATCCACCTGTCCCATTTTAGGAGAGATGCTCTCTTACTCTTTGCTATTTTTATATGAGTAAGGCTACCTGCAACACTCCTGATGGTGGTAAGATATCAGGGCATATCTAATGCACTGTCATCCATGTAGCTACATGCTTTGGCAAGGATGAAAAAGAGACAAAGAGGATCTTCTTGATTCAATGTTTTTCATCTCATTCAATAAGAAAAGATAATGAAAGATTTAGCTTTTGCACACCCTACCTCTTATTGTTATTGAAGTTTTGGTGATTGTTGAGCCTAATAGGTTTCTGTTCCCCTGTGTATATGTGCAGACTCTTACTTTATATGTCCTTCAGTGCTTGTGGGAGGGAGCAGTTTGGCTTTCTCCATCTCACTGGAAGAGAGAGACTGTTTTGTACAATGAAATGTCAAGCTTCTGGCATCCCATTAACAGCCTAATCTTATCTAAGCAGTCTTGAATTTGATGTGTGTTATCTACCTCTCCCATGGCTTCCATGGTCAATGCAATGTGTCAAATCAAGCTGCAACATCTCCTGAGACAGGAAGCTTGTTTGCTTGCTTGCTTTTCTTGGCACACAGCTTCTTCAAGCAAGGTTTCGTTTTTGACTGATAGACCAATGATTTACCAGCTTTACCACACTTCTTAATAATTTTAGTCTTGTATATATTGGTTATACATTCAGTTTGGAGAATTAGCTATTTCCTTTTTCTGATGGGAAATCTTCATATGAAGGAGACCACTGTAGACTAATTGTAGTACTTCCTTTAAGAATACATACCTAAAAAAGATAAGTTATTAGCAGTGTTTTGTAGACTTCATTTTTACAATTTTATCATGCCAAGAAACAAGCAACATTGGTGCTTTGTCCAATGCCTTTTTGTTTCTGTAGTCAAGTAAGGAGTTGACTGTAGCTCTCGTAGACGAAGGAAGAAGGTGCATGATAAATCCTCCTTTCTATGACATAATTTGGATTCACTCTAGATGGCAGTAATGATCAAAAAGGAATAATAACAAATAGTTTCCTGAGGCCTATCCTCTTTACCCTAAAAAACTCCACCAGAATATTATTGGATGCTTGAGGAAAGGATTGTGTCAAAATTACAACACAGATCAGGATATTTCTAAATACTCAGTGTGGAGAAGAATTGAAATTCATGTCCATGATTTGTGACTTGGGTTCATAATTTTGAAGGAAGCTTTTTTAAATCCTGAAATCCTTAAATGGTTCATCTTAGGTCAGGACTGGACAGTCATGAAGTTACAAAATCCACTTGGACTTGGTCGATAGAAAACACACTTTACTGAGTGTCTCTCATCTCATACCTTCCAGGAACCTTTAAATTAAGGATATTAGGAAGGTACCTGATAAGAGGGCATATCATGCAGTTTAGGAGAGTCTTCTAAAGTTTCTTTCTTTTAGAATGATTTAAGTATTGCCCAACCATTGTCTAGCAAGCTAGTCACTGCAACTTTTGGTCAGGATTTGGAAGAACAAAATTAATTCCTCCGTTCGGAGGATATTCATAGACACATCTACCACACTTGATAAGAATGTGCTAAACTAAATAGTCATTTTCTGTTCTTGAAGAAATAAATCAGCTACCATGATGTTTTGGAAAGTTTCTAGTTCAGAAGGGGGAGCTATTAAAGGTGCTCATACTTGCTGGAGCTCCAGAAGTGACTTGTATTGCTTTGTCAATGAAAGCCTTTGGGTATCCTGAGATGGGAATCATGCACCAAGCTACTTCTATTTGGCAATGTTCACTCCAATTTCAGATGGGTGTCTGGAGAACTTTCAGATCAAAGAATCTCCCAAATGCTTTTTGGTTTTTTTAATATAATCTCAGACTTAGACCTAATTCTTTTTTTTTCTTTTTCTTTTTAAATCTGATACTAGATCTTCATCTTTCATTTAAGTTGAAATAGTGGAAAATTCAAATTTTTTTAATGGTCATTTAGAGGACAGTTACCTTAAGAGAACAATAAAAGTATTAGAAGGAAAAAAGTATCTACTGGGGGATTTTTTTCTTAGAGGGAGTTTTTGTTAAGAGGACTCTTTCATTCAGGTAATTCAGGGAAATGCATGAATCCACTCTTCTCCACTCCCTCTATATCATGCTGCAAATTTTATATGCAGGTGCTGAAAATCAGAAAATATCAATTTATATTCCAAGCGAAACATATCTATGAGGCAGGTCTTTTCTGCTGTCATCTCTTTCACTTTGTGTGATGTACATAGGACATTCTTATGGTTTTGAACCTGGAACCCCACCATGGTTTGAGAGTCGTGAAGGCCCTTGTGATGCACTTTTTCTGTATCAAATACTTGAAATACTAATGAGGTGAGCTTCAAGAGATTAATTCCAACTTTAAGAAATTTATTTTTATTTCATATTTCTGACACTCGATCTTATAAATCGTTGGTACCCATGCATAGTGAATGTAAAATACTAGCATTGGCATATATGCCCTTGTCTGTACCCATAAGCTGCAAAGAATGCATCAAGAGTTGTATCGTTTTTGAGTACTTCCTTTAAGGCTGATTGTTCAGGGCAAGTAATATGCATGATATAACTGGTGCATGTAACAGTAAGTTAAACCTTCTGCAAAATTGGATTGAAAGCCAGTAACTTTATTCTGAGGCTGAACTTTGCAGATGAGTAGTTTAAGATATTTTTAAGTACATCCATTTCTGTGGTCTGAATACAAGTACAACTGATTCTGTCATGTGACACTAGCGGCTGAACTTTTAAATGATATATTATTTCATTTGATTGAGGCAGTTATCTTTCTTGCAAATTATATCTCAAATCAGACAGAACAGGCAATAATTAGAGGCTGTGAATTTGGAAAATCTGTAGTGTTTCTTTATTTATTTTTGAGAAGACATGAAGATTTACAACACATACTCTGAGTGCCTCTCTCTAATTTTCTTCCCTTTCCCTAATGAACGTTTGTCAACTGCCATATACTTTAATTTTCTTTAACTATGTCTGTCAAGATTTACATCATAGAAAAAAACACAAAACTTATCAACAAAATGGAAATAAATGAAGCTGAGTTAAATCAGTGACATTTTAGGGGAAATGTAGTTGCAAATCAGTTTCCTTAAAATGTAGGTTCTGACTCCACAGCATTCATAAGATCTTGACTAATGGTCTGATTCTGAGCGATGCTGCTCAGATGCACTTTCAGTATCACGGGCCAGGTCCGCAAGTGGGTTAAACTGATGGAGCAGTTTGTACGGCCCAAGGATCTTGCCAAATGGCAGCTGGTAACATTCATGACATCTCACAGTCAGACAAACAGAATAAATGTCTTGGGTTCTCTTCAAGGCCGATTTTCCAATTGGCCAATTATGTTTGTAAAAGTAATGTCTTTTTAGAAAAATGCAGACCTCTCCAAGGGATCAAGTCAATGGATTAATGTGGTCAGATACTTATAGGTTATGGGAAAGGGCTTTTAATTTTTAACTCTACTACTTTGAATCATGACCATAAAAAAAAAGGTGATGAAATCTGACATGGTCCCTTGTATAAACAAGATCACGAATGTAAAGCTTATAATGCCACTGTGAAATTTTAATGCTTCTTTATTATGGTCATGATGAAACCTGTATAATAAGATGAAAATAATAATGAATAGTCATCAGTGCCAATATGATTCTACTATTTTTCTACATATGCTTTATTGTGGCATTTTGTGTAGCTTGTGTTCTGTGTAAAGAAATGACAATAAAATATTTGCTTCCTTTGTCTGTTCTTTGTGAGGTTCTTGATGCTCACACACAAATAACCTAACAACTCTTTTTGTCCATGTAGGCTTTGGGAAATATACCAGTGCTAAACCGCTAAAGCGGGTTAGAATTTAGGTTAGAATTTAACAGGTTAGAATTTAACAAAAAAAAAAAAAAATCAATTACGAAGCAAGAGAATGGATGAGCCATGAGAAACAAAGGCCAATTCAGACTGTGTCTTTCTGCCTGAAGAATGTAAACCACCTCTGAAATACTGAACCAGTAATGAATGGAAACAGTTAGATAATCAGATCATGACCTAAGGTGCCTTTAACATGGGATTGTTATTGACTGATTTAATAGATGAGACCTTGAAGCAGTAAACCATTTGAGGCAACAATCTAATGAATGCTCGAGTACTTCTATAGCAGGTGTTGCTATGCCTAGTATTCAATAATCATTTCAGGAATGTAATTCATAACTAGACTTGTGCTCCTCTTCCCTTATGTTTCGAGGCTGCAGACCGCCTTACAAGCCATGGCGAACTATCACCAGGACCAGAAATCATGTTCCTGTTTTGCTGCTTCTCCATGCCTCTTTGCTGTGTCTACACTAGTTAACTGAAGAGGGAAAGGAAATTTCTGCTTTTTGTGAGTCAGGTGCATAGAGACTGCAACCATGTTGGCTCTTCCAAGCTCTATGTCTCTGCTTGACATAAACAAGGCTGCAGAATTTTAGACTGCTTTTCAGGTGAGGTTGATTGTTGTGGATTGAGATCCACATTGCTTCAAAGTACAGTGAAGATGCAACATTTCTGGACATATGAAAGACTAGACATTCAAATATTTCTCCTAGCTAAAACAAAGGCAGCTGCAAATGTTTTAAGAATTAAGTGGCAGAGATTTTGTGGACTTCTATTAGATGTGACCATATATAAGACCCTTAATTTGTCAGAGTACCTAGACAATCTGAAAAATGTAATTAAACGTGAATTCCGGTGTTTTACTACAAACTTCCAGAAAAATATATCTGTCCTTAAAGTTACTTACAGGTTTGTATCAACAAGACTAGCATCTATTTCTCCCTTAGCTACTAACAAAGATAAACACCCTTGTAACAACTAGCTCAGATTCACCTCAGAGATATTTAGAGATGGCTAATGGTGTGGCATGGTGTGGTGCACAGGATGAAACACAGGGCATTATGCTACACTAGTCCTGGCTGTATAGTTCCCTAAAGGAACTGGTAAACAGAGAGGATACCCCTCATCTCAACAGTCTATCCGAATTGTTGCACACCGATGTTCAGAGTTCAGGGCAACTGTCTGCTTTTCCATAAGTAAGGGGAGCCATCTCATTAGAATGGGGTCCATACCATTGACTTCTGGGTGACCTTGTTAACTTGCGTCATTTCTCTGGAACTGAGTTCTTATTGCCTTTCTTGCCCTTCAGGAATCCAGCACTTTACATCTGCTGCAGGCCTGTTACCTTCTAATACAAAGGCCAGTGACAGAATTATTTTCACTGATTTAAGTTTCATGCTTAAATTTCTAAAAGATATCTCTAGCCCAGCAGGCGAGTAAGTGTAAAACGTGTGGTTAGAACTCACTTTTCCTCTCTTTAGTTATTTAGGTGAAATTATAAGAGGTCTAGACTATCTTAGGCAACAGTAAGATTTCCCTCAAAATTTGAGGTTGAACAGATGAAGGAAGCAGGTAGCAAAGAAGAGATTGGAAGGAGATATCTATAATTTCTTCAAAGAGGAAGGAGTGGAGCAGAACACTGTGCAGTCCCAGAATAAATTTCTCAGCCCTAACAAGAGCCATGCATTGTCACTACAGCAAGGTTGGTGGGGAAAGGGAGGAGGTGTTTTTCATCAGTGGTGGCTTCCAGAGTTCTCCAAATGCTATGGAGATGTGGAATAGGTGATGAGAGCAGAATCATCAGTAGGGAACCTATGAGGTGAAAAGCTGGAGCACTGCTGCCTTCCCGTTGCAACTGTTCAGCATCCAGTTCCAAAGGGATCTATGGTAAGAAAATTCCGGTCTACTATTCCCAGCAAATCTCCATTTGCATTTAAAGTGTTGCTGTGTCTGCGTTCATACTGACTTTTTTTTTTTCTGTCTCACTTCTCAATCATATCAAGGACCAAAGGGAGCAGCAGCAGGGACGGGCTAATTAGTGCATCCTTTAAATGCATTTTCCTTTTGCCTTCGATGATAATTACATTCCACTCTCACAGGCAGAAAATCAATTGGCCTCACCTGAGTCCCAACAAGTCATTTGTTCATCCTCAAAATGCTACAGGAGTCAGAATATTTTCTTGGATTTGGCAGAATGTACTTCTGTATCAGTCCAGATAAGCAGCGGCATACTTTGGTCAAGGTCATGAGAGACTCATTGGCCCAACTGTTCTGGAAAGCCAAACTAATGCCAAATTCATTATGTATGACCCAAACTGGTATTTGTAGTCCCTTATTTTCATAAGTGCTAAATTCACCTTATTATTCTCATAAGTTAAAATGTGGTACCATATGGTAAATTATAGCCTCATCAGACTTTAGCATTCTGCTGGGGACTTGCAGTGAAGCAAAGTCACTGATTTGTAGCAGTCACTGTCCGAGATGGACTAGGTGCTTTCCAAAAAGACTTATGATACAATCTGTGCCCATGTTAGATTCTGGCCTGCACATTGGAGAAATCAAGGTTTTCTAAACTAATAAAAGTTAGAAACTTGAAAGTTAGGTCACTAGTTCCTAAGAGGCAATAGAAAATTGCCTAAATGGGGGAAAAAAAAATCTATTTGGTCCTTTTGATACTTTAGTTTGGGAATACAACAACAATGGCTAGGTATGCCCTGTAGATAGCTAAAAGTAAGTTGCAAATATCTCCATGCTGGGAGTGAGTGATTTACACACAAAAAAAAAAAAAAAAGTCACATTACTATTTTAGGCCTAAAGGAAGAGGACAAGATAGCAAAATGTAGCTGTAGATAGCCCAAAGTAAATGTGGACCAAAGCACCTTTAACACCTGGAGGCATTGTGTGTGTGCTATGGTATCACCCTGTAAAGGGAAGGCTTTGGTTTGTATAGAGAAGGCTTTGGTTATGTCCCTCCAGACAAAGTCTTTACCTGCAGCTCTAACATGCATTCCTTCCTTTAGGAATTGTATCCTGATTTCTGTTTCCTCCTCCCTGCTAAACTCCCCACTAACACAAGCATATCCTTCCTCTGCTCATGGTCCAAGAGTACATTTTAATCCATTGAAAATTGTCCGTAAAAATCAAGAGAGAAATCTGAAAATAAAGAGAGTGGATTAGAGTGCAGACCCAAATACCTATCGACACAATCAAGGTTGTAATTAGCAAACCAATAAACCAAAAATGGTGCACTGGAATTTGAATTCATTATCATGCTGGTATTGATGCCTAATTACTCAGCAAAGAATGAGAGCAGGAGGCACTTCCACATTTCATCCTTTCAGATGTCATTGATCAGACACCAATGTGTAGAGGGTGGTGATATTAGCAACCTGCTCTTCAGCTTGGGTGGTTCCTGAGGACTCACAATGGCCTGATTAGATTTTCATTATCATGCCTCAAAGAGCTTTCATCTCTAGTTTGTTGCAGAAAGAGTGAGACACACTTATGTACACACACACACACACACACACACACACACACACACACACACACACACAGACAGAGACTTTACTTCAGTTATAGCTAATTCTGCTGTAGGCTTATGTCCAAACAGGACAGCTAATGAATTCATAGTCATACAAAACTGCCCACACTTAGAAGGATGGATGAAGTTTGGGCTGCACTTTTTCCTTGAGTCATGAAATTGCAAAGAATCAACACCTAAACTGGAAAGTATTATCTTTCCTCATTGCTTCCCTATTCTTCCTTCTACTGAGTATCTACTGCGCTTCATCTTCAAGCTCAGTCACTAATTAAACATTAACAGCAATTACTTCTTGCGTCTAGGGCAGATTAATCTCACAGGTAGCTTAAAGTGGGGTTCAGGATGATATTCATTAGAGAAACTGCAGTCAATAACTGTGTTAGTCGACAGAAAGAAAAAAGAAAAAGGAAAAGAGAGAAGTTTCCATTGCATTGTACTATGTACAATTCTACTATTGTACTATGGGGATAAATTAGCTCATGTTCCACTGAGTTGGACTGCATTGACCTGTTAGACAGGCCTAGTGACTTCTCTATCACATTTCAAATTATATACTTGTTGCTTTTGTAATCACAAGCTGCTGTGAGATTTTTAGCCGCAAGGTAATTTCTGGGTTATAACATGGAAGTCATACATCACTATCTCTCCAATGCTGCACAATACCATACTAACCAACAGGCAGCAGCAGGCTGTTCATAAATGGCATCCTTAAGAAGCTTTGGTAAATCACAAAAGCCTCTACATTGGAAGGAGACCTAGATAGTCAAAACAAGAGCTATTTTAAGGCACCAGTAATAACAATCTGGTAACCTCTGTCTTGTTAAGCACAAGTTCAATGTGAGTTCTCCCAGGAGCATGTGAAGACGTGACAAGCTAGGCATTCTCGAGTAGCTTGTGAATGTTTTTGACAAGTGATGCTTTTGAAAGGGCTAAACAGGCAGCAAATCTCTATTTCTATTCTCTACAGCAAACTTCAGATCCTGTATAGTACCATTATGGCCATGCCATTCCTCCATGAACAAAATTCCACTGACAGCCTGCGAAGCACCACCAGAGGAATGTCTGGGATGCTTTCAAATTTCAGAGTTAGTTGCATTGAATCTGAGGGATTATCATTTGTTAAGTATAGGAATTTATTAGAGCTAAGCAATTCTACACATATGATGGACAATGGACACTAAACAATTAGCACCAATCAATCTACAAGTATAGTAAAGCTAAAAAAAAATAGTAAAGAACTATAAATATAGCAGAACTAAAAATAAAATGTGCATATCAGAGCTCTATGGTTAAACAATGGATGTACAGGACAATGACTGATCTCACCCTTTCCTTGACCTTACCTGGCACCCCTCTAGGATAGTTTTGCCTGGACTAGTCTCACCATGCTCTAACCCACAGAGCAATCCTTTTTTTCCTATGGGCTATGTCATCCTGAACCCCATGCTTGCCTGTGTGGTATCTATCATGACCCAGGTGAAACAGTGGGAATGTCAGCCCCAGACCTGAACAATCTGCAAAATCATGTTGTGTATGACATGAAAGTTGTCTTCTGCAGTTGGAAATTTTTCAAAGAAAAACAAGAGAAAAATAATATTTTAGTTTGTTTTTATTGATTTTATTCTGGATTCCCAAAATGTAAATAACTCATAAATGCCTTTAAAAATCTCAGGAACTGAAAAACCTAAAGTCAAAGGAAAGTCAAAGAAAAGCCTGATTAAGGGGTTCTAGAGGAAACGGCCACAAATTGAAGCACTAAAAGTTCCACAGGAACTTGAGAAAGAACTTCTTTTCTTGCCCTTGTCCAGCAGCCACAGGATGTCCATGTTGGTTCATTCAAATGCAATGAATGCTGTTTCCTTGTCTGTGGTTTCCATGCTCCATGGAAATGGACCGTGGAAAAGGATCATGATCATGGAGCAGAAAAGGAAGACCAAGACCAAACACTCTAGTCAAATATCTCTGTGACTATAGGGTGACTTTCCAGGTCGCTTCATGAGATCACAGATAGTCACTGAGAAGATGATATTTTCCTCTTTATAAGCTAAATCGAGAGGACAGAACTTGTTTCTGTGATTAGGAGATTATTTTTTTTTCCTCGGAGAAGTCCATAGATGGTTCCTTTCTCTGAAGAGAAATAAAGTGTCATCTTAGGCTGATAGTTAACCTTTTTTAGTGGTATGACACTGTATATGTGACAACACAGTGAAAAAGAAGTAGAGGTTCATACTGTACTGAGGTGGTGATCTTTCTTAAGGGCTTATCCTTTTACTAGAAAGATTCTACAAGGTGATGAAGCAAACACACACAGTCAAGGGCAGAAAAATAATGTTTTGGACATGAGGGAAGATGGTTGCTTATCTCCTAGGAGCACTGGACACTTAAGGAGTGCAGCTAGGCCAAGGACACACCAATATATGTAATCCTGGTGTGGTGGCACACTGTGCCTGAGATCAGAACCAGAAATATAACTATGTGGCCATGAAAATAAGGCTATGCACTCTTCTGATATGTAGTTTTGCCACTGATAAACTACTTTTCTTGATTCCCATCTCAAATACATCTTGATTCCCATCATATCTCAAGTATATATGAATCAGCATTTCTTCTTTTTAATATGTAAAAATACTTTTTTTATAAATTTTATATTTATAAACATAATTTTTATATCCTTTTTTTATACACAGTGTCAGAACTGCTTATAATTTTAATTATAGCTTGAAATTCAAACTCAGCATCTAAGCATGCTAAGTTTAGCATCTATATTTTTGCTTTGTGTGCTTCACCTCATGAGTTTCTTAGAAGTTGTCTACTGAGTTTTTAGGGATCTGCATTCTTTTACAGGCTGTTCTGCTTCTTATTAACAAAGAAATGGGCTCAGATTAATTTATTATATTATTAAAAAGTATGAGGGCACAAGGCTTGCTGGAATTTGACAGGAAGTTATCAATGGATTGAGCTGTGAACACACGAACTGCCACGAAGCATTAGTCAAATTACACCCTGTGCTTATGCAACCTTTCTCTAAAATGAATGGTGAATCTTTGATATGGCTAATCTTTGACACGTCCTACAGCAGAAGAGGAGACTTGTCTGACAAGTCTGTTTCTAAACATGAAAGTTTAGATGTGTCTTTTTGCCAAATATCTCATATACAATGATTTGTACATGAAAATGGAACAGATCTGCGAGCCTCGCTGCTACAGTCCTGCATTTCTTCTTCAACATTCTTAAACTTTCAAGGAAGACAGCTAGAGACCAGATCCATAAAGAAAAAAAAAGAAAAAGAAAAATAAAACAAAGCAAAACAAACACACCTTAATCCATGCTACTGATAACATGTCAAAGCTCATCTGAAGGCATATGCTAGATATATATCTTCTTAGCTTTATAGGGTTTCCGATGTTCTACATTTCCTTGTCTACAAGATGATTAATACATAGAAAGAGATTAGCACTGCATTAACACAAATGCATTGTTAATGCTTGTAAAACTTCATGTTCTCTCTGTTGCTATTTTTTTATAATATGAACTGCTAAAACAAAAACAAATACCAAAAAAAAATGACAAATCATACTTAAATCCTGAAATCCTCTTAAACCTCTTTAGTAGGAAGCCAGCTGTTGGAGTTGCTATAGTTAAGCGATAAGTTTGTATTTTAGATTAATAGTAGGTTTTTTGCCTGGCATTTGTTTAAAAGCCTTCCAGTGTGGTACTCTCTGTAAAAGAAAAAAAAAAAATGAAAGCAGTGATTGGACCAGCTTTCTTTTGGCTCTTTTGCTACTGCCACTCACCACCCTACTGTGCACACTTACCCTGGTTACTATCCAAGAGTAAGACAAAAGTTGTCTTTGGAACTGCTGCATTTTCCTCCCTGTTTGCAATGACAGACACAAAAAAGCAACAGTTGTAAACACTTAGGTCTTTTTAACTTAGAGATGTCCTGAAATACTTTGGAAAAGCCTCAGTATTACAGACTTCTTGAGATGGACCAAAACCCCTTTGCTTAATCTCTGGGCTGGCATGATGAGCTCAGATCCTACTCAAGTGTTGTAATAAATGATTCTACTCCAGAAATGAAAACCAAGATGGAAATCAAATCCCGAGTGAGAAGAATTTCAACCCTTCAAGCTCCCTCACCAAATGACAAGATCAAAGCACTATTCTTCCTCTTACTCTAAAGAAAGAGAGGATTCAGGGCACAGACACCATTTTCCACATTACTCTAGGATCTAACTGCTATAGTGAAATTACTCTGATGAGGAAGAAATAGAAGAAGTCTTTTTAGCTGATCCTGCCTTCCACCAGGCTAAAATTGTGAAAGCCACCGCCTGTCCGTGAAAGGCTCTCATCTGTGTTTTCTTCAATAAAAAAAAAAAGGAAGGGAGAATTTCAGGCCACTGAAAAGTATCTTAAAGCAGACAACTTCTTCCACCTTACTGCAATGCCCTTTACTTCATCTTTAAAAAAAGGCTCCTTGAAAATAATGAAGGTCCCATTATGCAGACTCAAATCCCAAACCATGCCTCTAATCCCTCTTCCTCATTAGGGCTGGAACCCTATATAACTCTTTAATTCCGGAGTATGGTCAGACATGAGGTGAATGAAATGGAGAGAAGGACTTTTATAAATATTTGCATTATGTACTAATTAGTATTTTATTTTTACAGCATGTTCTGAATGTCTTCCTGTCCAGCACATCTCTCATATGAGAGTATATTGCTCAGTAACATGATCTCTCAGAGGAGAACTGAGCATACTGAGTAGAGGATTGATTTATTTGTAGTGAGTTTATCAGTTTTATTCAGTTTCTCTACAATGTATGCATCAGAAGAAACAAATCCTAGGAGCATGATTTCTACATGAAGGTGAAGATGAGGTATTCAAAATGATCCTTGGCTCCTGAAAGACTGTTACAACTTTAGATATGCTGCAGAAAAACTCTGTTCCTGCCAGATTTTCTCTGATAAAATATTCTAGTAGGTCTGAACATGAGAACAACACAGCATTCAGTTACATGGTTCCAGAGTAATCTTAAATTAAGGGCCAAAACTAACAGGCCATTCAGCTTCCCAAGCTTCACATGGGTCTCAAGCAGCGACAGAAGTCCATGCTATGGTAAACTCACATTACCACATCCTCTTTTGGAGCTGGGTCCCCTCACCAATCTAACCTAAATGGCAGATGGCTGAGATATGATATCAGAGGCCACATCATCATCTGATGATTTAATACTGACTTCAAGCTGCCTTGCTTTTGTTTGACATTCGCCCATGACTAGAGTTGGATGAGTTCTGGAAACTGTTTCCTATGGAACAATTGTCAATAAGCCTATTTGATAAAAGATGATTTGATATCACTTTTGAAATGAATGAAGATGTGTAAAAGTAGAATCCTAATATAGAATGAAATATATAGAGTAGGGGAAATTAATGAGAAATGTGAGGTAGGGTGAAAGAGTCACTTAGATACATAATTCCTTCTATAGAAAACACTCAGTGAAGACTCTGTCAGAGGCTTTAAAAGCTTCAGACACATTAGTCAAAGTTATTTCAAATACCTCTGCAGTTCTAACCTTTCACAGAGAAGTGAAATAGTGTCAGATTGAAGCACCAAAAGAAGCAAGTATAGTAGAAAAAAAAAAAAAAAAAGGAAAAGGAAAAAAAAAACACTAAAACTGCTAAAACATCCTGAAATACTGGGTATTCTCAATGTTTTAACTATCTGATTAATCTTCACCAGGGCAATTTTGAAGCAATATTCCTACCAGACAAGAGTGTTTATGAGTTTTGTAATTTAAAGGTTTTTGAGTTTTCTAATTTAAAGGCTTTCATCAGAAAGTCTTAGATGGTTTCTGAAGAAGTGCAAATATTGACCTGTATCTGTGCTTTGAACATGATAAGCAGGTAGTGAAATCAATTAAATACATCCTCTGATCGCCAGTATAGAATAGATAGGCTTTATTGCAATCAGTCCCCAAAGAGTAGCATGATGGAGAAAAAATATCAGTGCTCCACTTGTTCTCTCTGGGTAAAAGCCCTTCTGTACTCCCTGGGCTATTTTGTAGATTACCTTTTCAAGAAACGAGGTTCATATAATCACACTAAGCTTTTCAGGTGAATTCCAGCTACATGCAGTCCAATTATGACTGGGAAAGAAAGCATAAACATTCACAGTTGACAAACATAAATAATTTCACAAATTGAAAAGTGAGGTTTGCTTCAAGAGAAAATATGTGGTATTATTTTGTAAAGTTATTCATGGTTTAAGTTTTTCAAGGCAAAAGAATAATTCATATTAAGCCTGTCTTCAAAGAATTATTGGAAAAAAAAATCATAGAATCATAGAATCATAGAATGGCTAGGGTTGGAAGGGACCTGTAGAGGTCATCTAGTCCAACCCCCCTGCACACGCAGGGTCCCCTAAAGCATGTGGCACAGGGTGATGTCCAGGCGGGTTTTGAAGATCTCCAGAGAAGGAGACTCCACCACCTCTCTGGGCAGCCTGTTCCAGTGCTCCGTCACCCTCACCGTTAAGAAATTCTTCCTCAAGTTCCTGTGGAACT
>PTEX01000094.1:571587-589330 GCA_003342815.1 Eudromia elegans
ACCCACTCTTCTGGAGCTTGCCCAGGAGGATGCCTGGCAAGGCAAAAAGTCATATTTTCTTGGTAAGAGATCATTTACATAATTAATTTGAATACTTTCAATATAAATTATTTCTCTTTTATTTTACTGTGTTGCAGGACATCAAGTATCAGAGCAGAGAAGCTATGAGTATGAGATGCCTTGAAAAGTTTCTAATCCTTTGCCACCAATAAAAAACAGTTTCACAGTAACTTCAGCCTGTATCAGTGCAGTATAGCATACAAAAATTAACTTACTATCCCGACTGAATATATGTATATAATATATATGATATCTTAGTTATTGATCTGTCATTTAATATGGGCACCTTGGATATTTTAGTATCAGTATTTATTTCATTATCTGAAATATTAGCTTACCTTACCTCAGGCATGTGACATTATGTGACATACAACTAAGTCATGCATGCCACACTACTAAATTCAGTGTAAAAGAAATGATTTCTGGACCTACTGACAAACACTAAGCCCAGGAGAAAATATTTAGACTGTCTAATGAATATTCTGCTGCTAATAGAATTGGGAAATAGTTGGGTAAATTATAGCACTATTCCTTGATTTCCTCCACCCTAGGATCCAATTGTGTTAAGTGCTGTACAAGCAAAGAATAACTGACAGTTTCTTGCCCTCGAGTCCCCACAGTTATAAAATATGACCAAGAGGTGACAAGGAACTTTCAGAAATGGAACAATCTACGTGGGAGAAAACTGTCGGCTTTCACGTGGGAGACATGCAACTGAATTACCTTCTGGAGTTTGATTTCACTTTACTGCGACCAAAACAGGTTGCAGTCTTTTGGATGGAGAGAAAAGCCTCATCAGCACAATGAAATGGGAAAATAACCCTGAAAATACTGCTGAGGTAAAAGCCCTTACTCCTCCTGCTTGTCTTTCCAAATGGCTGGGGGTGAGGAAGAACATGTTGCTAACTGTGTAATGAGGCACAGATTGAAAATTGCTTAAAAGCCTGAGCAGGATAATGAGGAGGATTTTACCCAGTGGCACTCGGAGAAAATTATTGTAATTACACTTTTTAGTTATTATCAACTTGGTCTCCAGGACCTCAGTAAGTGCCGTTAGACATCTGCTCTGGGACTATTCTCTGTAAGCGAAGAAGTTGCCAAGTTCCCTAAAAAAAATAAGTAAGTGGGGACAACACATCGTGTTTTTTTCTCTAGATATACCTCATACAACATTACAGAGATCTTTCTTTTTATAAACTTAAGCATTGTTTTGGGGTAACTTGGTATATGCTGTATACTCTAATGAGTGCTTTCCAGGTGAGACAACTAACATTTGCTCTATTCTCTTTAATATTTACGTGAGCTTATGATTCCTGAATATCTTAATTTAGGTGATTTTTCTAATCAAAGAGGATCAGGAGAAAGCTGAGGAGAAGTCTTTCATTTGAGATCTCTTATGTCACTAAGGGAATCCTAAGCTCTTCAGGACCTGGTGGAGGCATGCTCCATCCTCCCAGTGTCATTTGGGCTGCTGCAGTCATGGAAATAAAAAATACAGGGCAATAAGAAGAAAAACAGCCCTAAAAGCTGTTTTCTGACCCATCATCTATTAGTCAGAGTAATCATCTGGGATAGGAGCATTCAGGGCTTTCACCCTGCTGCTGGATTATTTCAGATTTTTAACCAGCGATTATCTAGCATAAAATAAGTAAAAGTAATACATAACCTAGTAAGTTATATACTGGAAGTCTTATCTGCCATTTAGGCTGCTGAGATAAAGTGGTCGACATCCACACTATTAAACTCTCGTGCCTTCCAAAATAGGATGACCACATCTAATATGCTCCTTGGGAATTGCCTGCCCCTTGCCAACTTGGATCTGAAAATTGCTTGGGAATTGCCAGGACAGTACTAGCTGGGTAAAACTAGACCAGGTACTATTTTAACAGTTCAACAATATAACAAATAAATAAATAGATTAGATAGATAGATAGATAGATAGATAGATAGATAGATAGATAGATAGATAGATAAATGAAGCAAGTTCCACCATCTGAGACCTGGGGCAATTAGATACTAGTCTCCCCAAATTAGACCTACCTCACAAAGGCGGCTCTGAAAGGGACACAATCTCAGCAGACCTCTGCCACCCTCCTCCCTATTTGCCCACTCAGTGCAACGATGCAGCACAAAAACAGTGATTCTGGTAGGAAACCTTTCTGCTCCATATGGTGATTACTTTCACCCATTGTTAAGTCTATAGAACTAGAAAAAAGCTAGAGTCAAAGAACTAGAGCACCATACATAAAGAAGCAATCGTCAGAAGCATCTCACGGAAGTTGGTCCTCAATCTCTTGCTTCTCCTTGCTTGTCTTTCCCAGGAAGTTACACTTGGGAACCAAACACACAGATACTCTTCTCTGTCTTTGGAAACACAGCAAAACAGAAGGGAGAGCCTTGAAAGGACAGGTAAGTAGAGAAGAGCAGGTAACTAGTCATGTGTAAAGCAACCTTGTGCTCTCCTTTTTCTCAGTTTCCTCCTAATCAAAGAGTAGTCTCCACAGCCTGCACAATGCATGAGGATGAAATAGTTAACAGCATGCTCTGGCTTGGCGAGCTTACACTTGTGGAGGGAAGCTTTGATGTCTGTATGCTCTGAATGGTTCTAATGCTAGTCTTCCCTGTTACTCCTGCATCCCACATACCCATAGTCAGGAATGTCCATTCCTCGGTTGATTTTTTTTTCCTTCTTTGTGTATTTTTTTTCTCCTCTCACTCACAGACTGATAAATTGCAGAATTTCCTTCCTTATGCTAGAAAGGTGCCTTTCTTCCTTAAGAGAACTATTCCTGGCTGAGGCTATCAGAAAGGGAATGAAGGAAGAGGAGGAACATGAAGACGGATGAGAGGAGAAACAAAACCTGTACAGTAACTCCAGCAGGGATGGGTAAAGCCAGGGCAGTATCCTAGAAGGGAGCAGAAACACCCCTTACCAGCGCTTGATTGGAAAGGATTAGCTCTCTGCACTGAAGCCATGCTTTACGGAAATCTTCGCTCCTGCTTTGAAGCACAAGCTTGAGAAATTGAAAAGGAAACAATCCTTAATCCTGCTTTTTTTTTTTTTTTTTAATGATTTAGTGATAAAGTCAAATCCACTTTGGTGTAAGTAGCTCAGCTGATTTTTAAGAGCCAGGCTATTTCCTGAGATGCAAGGCTTTGCTTACATAAAGCGATCTACACTGTTTATTGGGGCGAGGGGAGGGGATGGGATGGGATGAGTAGGCAGTGGTGTGTGGGAGACATTCACATAATCTTTCCAGAGGGCTGCCTCTTTTGATTTTGTTATTGTCATTATTATCCTGTACTGTCTGTACATTTCACAGGGTGGAGGATAGGAAAGGAAGCAAATGTATGAGGAAGGGAAACAAGTGAACTGAACTATATACTGTAACCTAAGCATTCTCCTCTTAAAAAAAAAAAAAAAAAGATTTTATTTAATGTTACCAAAAGTTCTTGAAATCCCACACTACAGATATGATTTCTCGTTACTTCATAGTTAAGACCAGATCAATATTTCTTTAAGAAAATAAATAAATTAATAAGTGATCTCACTGATTTATATGAATGACATAGTCTCAAATACATACACCTCATCCTGCAAAAAAACAGCCTCTCATTCTCTATATGGCCGCTGCACACAAAGAGAATGATACAAAAAACATTTCATTACATTTCAAGGGCTAGCCCAATGACAACAGCTAACTGCAAGGAATAGACAGTTATAAAATCATTAAAATGAAGTATAAAATCCATTTACAATAGTTGATCTTTTAAAGCTGGAAGCTGATCACTGATCACTACTGATCATTTATGACTTGAATTAAATGTATACCATTAGACCTGCACAAGAAATTTCTACACTCAGAACGAAAATAAAGGGTGGAGATAGAAATGATATATCTGAAAATTCTGCATTTTAGCAAATTGCTTAAAAAAATATTTTGCTTGTTTTCATTTTGTATTTAGAAGAACTTTGGGTCACAATTTATTCTGTAAGCAGGAAATGGAACATTCCAAGTTTTCCAAAGTACCGAGTGTTCAAAAGCCTTTTCAGCAGAGTATGGAATTTCTGGAGTCACCAAACAGGACAAAAATGAATTGAAGCAATGCTTTTGAACATGATTTCAAAACATTTGTGTTTATTGCTAAAAGAGAGTTGTAATCCTAAATACCTTTACAGGCTTATGATATAGCTAATATAAGTTCAATAGTCTTTCCCAAAGTTTGTACCAATCTCCATCCTTGAAGCAAGCCTATCAAAATTTTTTGTTTGTTTGATTTTTTTTTAATGCGTAACTCCTCTCTGGTTGGATGTGAAACCCAGAGTAAAAATCACGTGGAGCATCTCATGCTCTGGAGAAGTGTATCCCAGCTTAAAGTCTCTTCCTGCTTTTTGGTCCTTTATGTACAAGATGTCAACTTTTCCTTCCAAATCAACCACTTCTTACAAGCTGCTAAGTAAGATATGGAGAAAAATGATCGCCTGCATCTTTATGGGGAGCATTTGTGTTGTCCTAACTTACCCTGGACACTCTATAGCAGGATGTTCTCAGAGATGATTTAGATATAGCAATGGCTACTTTTTTTTTTTTTTTTTTTTTTTTGAAAAGTCTGTCTTGAGGTAGGGGGACTGGAAAAAATCAGTGGTGAAACATCACATATAAATTTGCCTTTATCATTTTTCAAGATCTAAGAGATATCCTACACTTCCGCTATGTCTTACAAATGCAAGTTACCCTGAGAGTGATGTGAGTGTCTCTGGTTACTTTTATTGCTTTTGTGGATTTACTAAATAGCCTATTTGAGGAGGAGAGCTCAGTTCTGTTGCATAAATGAAGCACCACATCGAAAACCTCTCACCTACGCATGTGAGCAAGGGGCATATGAAACTTAACCTGAAACTTGAGATAAGCCACACAGAAAATACCTTAAGAAAGCAAAACAGAACAAAGCAAAGCAAAACACTACTAGACTACTAGGTGACAATTTAGAGTGCATTAAGAAGAGTGTCTCCAGCAGGTCGAGAGAGGTGGTTGTCCCCCTCTACTCAGCCCTAGTGAGGCCACACCTGGAGTACCGTGTGCAGTTCTGGGCTCCCCAGTGCAAGAGGGATGTGGAGCTGCTAGAGAGAGTCCAGCACAGGGCCACAAAGATGATTAGGGGCCTGGAACATCTGCCCTATGAGCAAAGGCTGAGAGAGCGGGGTCTGTTCAGCATGGAGAAGGCTGACAGGGGACCTGATCAGTGTGTATAAGTACCTTAAGGGAGGGAGTGAGGAGGATGTGACCAGCCTCTTCTCAGTGGTGGTCAACAATAGAACTAGAGGAAACGGCCACAAATTGAAGCACCAAAAGTTCCACAGGAACTTAAGAAAGAACTTCTTAACAGTAAGGGTGACAGAGCACTGGAACAGGCTGCCCAGAGAGGTGGTGGAGTCTCCTTTTCTGGAGACCTTCAAACCCTGCCTGGATGCTACCCTGTGCCATGTGCTCTAGGTGACCCTGCATGTGCAGGAAGGTTGGAGGGTTGGAGATGACCTCTAGAGGTCCCTTCCAATCTTAAGTATTCTATGATTCTATGATGATAATTTATTCTCTTTAGACATAAAATAACAGTGAGTATAGAACAAAACAGAAGAAGAGAATGAAAGAGTGCCAATTTTTATTGGAAGCTTATCTTGACGGAAAGCATTTTTGTTTGTTTGTTTGTTTGTTTGTTTAAACAAGTCAATGAAATTGTCAACAAGACAATGAAAAGTTGAAACTTCTCAATATATTAAGTGGGTTGGTATTGTGGATTTGATACTTCCTGAAGCACTGAAGGAAATCTGTTAAAAAAAAAAACCACAACAGACAGTTGCAAGAAATATTTCGATCAAATTCAGCTTTTGTTTGTTTATCTGTTTGTTGTTGTCATGGGCTACAGAACTCTCACGTAACTAAAATACATGAGTAAATATTGAAGAGAAATACTTGCTAAAGAAAGACATAAAAGAAGGAGCTCTGGAAATCAGTTTATACAGAGGATGCTCTTCAATTCTTGTCTTCCATGAAGATCTGTCAAGAGAAATCTTGATGGATGAAAGATAATGACAGAAATATTGAAGGTAATTAAATTAATTAGTGAAACACAAGTGGGACCTTTGGCAACAGGTCAGAACAGCCCTTTTAAAAAGTAGGCATTCAAAGAAAAGTGGGAGATACCTTCTTTTTATCTCCTCCTTTCTCCACTTGTACACTGCATCCTCCTTATGCCCATAGTCTCCTAATACACAAAGTGTGTTGCCAGACCTCAATGTTGTATAACAACATTTTTATTATTTAACTGCAAGATGGGCCTGGCTGTGGTTGTTGATGTATCCACTCCCATCAACAAGAGTTGTCCAGGATTTTGTATCAGTCTTTCCATTAAATTATAATGTCATTTTCATACTGTGACCACTTCCGTCCTACCTGAATTCTCCTGACACCTCTCCCACTTCATCAGGATATATATAGCACTGCAGAGTGGTCAGAGCAGAGGACTGTGAGGGAATTGTTAAAAACAGGGGAAACTGTAGAAAAACTAGGGCTTAGCAGAAGTTATGGCATTATCGAGGCTTGCTTGAGGTGAGAGTTACCATTTCCAGGATGGTTGGTATGTACAGCATCTACTTCTCCATGATTCCATTGGCAACACAATCTGCCCTTCTAGCACACACTAATAAGAATAAACAAAGAGTGGAGCAGAGTGGAGCAGGAGCAGAGTTTCTATTGGATTCCCTGGAGAGGTGGTAATCTGATGGTGCCCTGTAGTTGCTGAGTGAATAGAGGGTGGATTGGAGTGAAGACACCAGGACAAAACTCTATTATACTTCCTGCAGAGGTGGTACTGGGTCATACCATGCAGCTGATAAGCCATATAGTATGATAAGACATTTGGTGCGAGGTCAATAACGGTGGCAGATGAGTCCCTTCCAAGGGACATTACTGAAGAGTTTCCTCATTCTAATCTCTTTATAATACCAATATACAACCCCATCCTAGAAGTTACCCACTTCCAAGGAATGACCACTCCTCACTGAGCATGCTCTCTAGATTTTCAATTAACTCGAGAGACTTTTTTAACAAATCAATAGTGAAAGTATCTATGACTATATCCACTCAAGCTCCACCGAAATGTAAAAGAAAATATATAAAAAGTGAATTAAGGAGGGGAGAGGGAAGGTAGGAGGAAGGAGATGGTAGGAGGAAAAAAGGCAGAAGGCAGAAGGCAGAAGGCAGAAGGAAGGAGGAAGAAGGAAGAAGGAAGAAGGAAGAAGGAAGAAGGAAGAAGGAAGAAGGAAGAAGGAAGAAGGAAGGAGGAAGGAGGAAGAAGAAGGAAGAGGAGAGAGAGAAGGCTCCATCATAACTTCTGGACCAGTCGACAGTGGAACCCTTTTCCCCACCTCTGATCAGGATGTTGCCCAAGGAGACTCCTTGGAGTTGAGAGCCCTCTCCCATCTTCTGGGGTGAGTGATGATTGCACATTTGTACACTAGGCACTAGCTAAGAACCCCACACTGTGGTAGAGAACCGACATCTGAAACCTACTTTGTAAATGTTGCATTTGAATAAATGAGGCTATTTGTGAACTCGACTACTTGTTTTGAAGGCAATTGGACCAACAGTTGATAGGCTGTGAATCTGGTACTGCCAGAGTAGGGTCTATAGTTAGCACAGTATCTGGTATCCCTATTAGAGATGAGTCCATTCACCCTTAGACCCTCTGACTTTTGAGGATCAACTGGAATGCAAGAGGCTTCATCTTTTGTCAACATTTCTACCCTCACCCCTCAAACTGCAACAAGGAACCATGGCTAAATTCTGTCCTCCAGATCAAGAAGTCTTGATTTCAAATATTAATCCATTCCCTCACGGTTAGAGGTCAATATTACTTTGAAGAGGTCAGTTTTCTCACACAGCGAGATACACATTACACCTCTGTCTAAGAAATGTCTATGTCTATTGCATACAGAACAGGTAAGCTGTTCTTTGTTCTGCTCTATTTGCTCCCAATATGTAAACAGAATCATGAATATGGCAAGAAGCATGTGCTAAGGCCATTATCATCCTTTTAAACCCTAATCAGTTAGATCTTAGCATCTTCTTTTGAAAGAAAAAAAAAATCATGTAAGAAGGACTGTACACTGCATCAAAATGCATTTTCATTTTAAGATATTCTGCTTTCAGGTAGGCGTCAGTTCTGTGAAATGTCAAAAAAGTTTTTTTTTTCCCCACTGTCATAAGGCTTTTAAATATTATCACAGTAAAATTGGTGTTTAATTCACATTCTCTTTATCATCACTCAGACAAACAGAAGGATTGAAATATCAATTAAATAGTGATTTATGATACAGTGATATTTTGCAGAATCTGAAATTAAATGTTTAAGAATAAACTTTTATGAGAGCAGCTGTTGAGGAACTGCTTGAGGAAGCAAGTCCTGAGTTTAATATCTGAAAATCTTATTTTTTAATAATGCTTTATATTTATTTATGAAGAAAATTAAAGTATCTTTTATTTCATTTTTTAACAGTACATGGCAATAAAATCCAATGTATTAATATAACAAGGGCAAAAATTAAAACAGAAAAAAATCAGAGAAATCTAGTTTTCCCTCAAAACCATCAATGAAGACCCAGGGTGTAGCTCACTAACTAGTGAGAACAGAACAGAACATAGTTGCTTATCCTCACAACTCAAAACCTGGAGAGCTAAGCATTGCTAGAGAGGACAGTGCAAATGTACAACCAATCTTCCCAGGATTCTCTGAGGAGAAAGAAATTCTCTGATTACTCCTCGTGCCCATTTCGTGCATGTATGTTTGGAAAAAAGGACTGAGCTGATCAGATCTTAGCTGTGAACCTGAGTAGAGGAAACATTCGATCCTCATAATAAGAGACACAGACATGTCTCTGTTATTGACTGTTGAATATCTCGGGTGGATCTCTTTAGTATAGGATGATGTCCTGCAGGATGTCTGGCATGAGAATGTAATAGATGCAAACCAGAGTGAGTAGAGAGGAGCATTCAAAAAGACAAAATGTCTCTGATGATCAGCCAAAGATTCAGGCTGAAAGCACGTTTTGAGGTATGGGACACACATTCCTGAGATGGCCAGTTTGTGGTCATGGATATTTTTCTAACTTTCACATATAACTCAGTGTTTAACCTATTCTAAGACAACTTTATGACTAATAATAATAATAATAATAATAATAAAGATTAATTCTATAATATACTACAAACATTGCAGTTTGATTTCTTTTTCTCACAATGCTTAAATGTATGCTTCCATATTCAGTGTCAATCCAGAAGAGATGTGGTCACTCCAGTAATGGGATGCAAAAGTCCCAGCTGATGCAGAATGACCTTCATGGTTTTATCACAGAATCATAAGCCTTCAAATTCTCAACCTACTCACAGCACCAAATTGGGGTAACTATACCTACATTCAATGCTTTAACTAATTTTAACATCATCTCACGACTGGAGCCTCTTCTCCTTCATCTCTAAGGACAGAGTAAGTTTATTAGCATAAACTTTAATATTGTACATTTTGCATATTTAGATTTACTGATATTTCACAGCTAGAACAACTAAATGGAAATTATTCTCCTTTCATTGGCTGATGAGAGGATGAGTATGAATTGCCAGTGTGTTGTACCAGTGAAAAACGGCAAGTGTTTAGATAAATCAAGAGGGGTAATTCTGTAGAAGGGATCAGATATTGATGCTATTGTTCAAGACACTAAGAAAACTTCCTCTGTAATACTGGAGGTAATGGACAATGTCCAGAATTTTGCATCAACTTCTGTTTGGATTTGATAAAGCCTCTCCACATAACCACTACTTTGTATATGGCCAATTTCTGTGTTGCTGTAATAAAACAGGTTTGTGTTCTGAGACGTGGATAGGATCATGAAAGGATTGTGTTGTATGCTCTTATTTTCATCCCATCCACACTATATTTGGGAAAAAAAAAATCATTTGGAAGTCTCTTACCGAATTTTGTTTAGAAAGAAACATTGCTACGAACTTGTTAAGCTTCCCTGGAAAGTAATGTGACTTAGGCTAGGGTGTTTTGAGTCAGTGATTTCTGTGTCCTAAAAGTCTAGGGAGAAGCTTCAGCTCTCAGAAGCTACTGGTGAAGGACAAGTTGTTGGTGGTGGAAGAAGATCCTGAAGAAGACTCAGGAGGAGAGCAGGCAGACTTAGGATGCCTGTAGGGATTTCAATGACACAAACAAATGAGTCAGGGATGTTGCTGTAACAGAATCTCCCTAAGGGAATGGCCATCCCTGAGAAACTTGAAAGGGATACTTACATTTTTTTTTTCCTTCCTTGCCAACACAATTCATGCACTAGGTATTATGTTCCTATAGCAACACAAACTTAATGAAACAGTTTGCACAAAAGGAGGTTAAGGGCAGCAACGCACTGATGTGGATAACTGTGTGAGCTCTTCAATATCTACTACATGAAGGTCATCGTGACTGATAAGTAAGGATGGAAGAGCCAGACTTCTTTGCTGAGAACCTTTAATTAATGGCTAGGATTTCCCAAAGGAGTTGGTTATTACCTAATATATCTTGTTTAGGTCAGAGGACCTTCTGATGTGGCATAAGGTATCATGCCAAGTAGTAAAGGGGGAACAAACTTACTCAAGGTAGTTCAAACTCAAACCGACTCAACCTACTCAAACTGTAAGCAGAATCAGTATCAACACTCCATGGGCTGGTCCTGGAGCTCATATGTAGCCAAACCTTTTATTTAGTCACACCTACTACCCCACATACAAGATAATGTAAGGAAGTACTTACCTAATACATTTACCATTGAAAAGAGAATTAAACATTGTGTTTATCTGAGCACAAATGATAAATCATAGTCATTTCTGATTGCTATGTCACAGCCAATGTCCTGTGATGCTGTACAAGGGCTTCAGGTAAGCAAGATTTCTGCCTGCCTTCAACTTCTGGGGATCATGGTTTTTGATCAAAACAAAAAAGACATACCAATGTCTGAAATCATCTCAAAATCCATACATAACTTTCTATTTCTCTTGTATGTGTTTCTCCTTCTTAAAAAAAACAAACAAAAAAGCTATTTTCTAACTATTTTCTTTGTCTTTAAAGGCTGTGAGCGATTGTGAAGAAAAAAAAGACTGACAAAAGTTATCAAGAAAGTTGTATTTCAGTTTCTTTGTGGCAGACTCTGCCTGCACAATGGTTTGACCTCAGATCTTATTTATTTTGGAAAGGACTCCTAGAGAGACAAATATTTATTTTTCCTGCCACTGAAACTTGGTGAAGTTGTTAAACTAATATGCAGAGAAATTCATACTCTGATTTCAGCAGAGTGGTATGAATGAGCAAGAATCATGTGCAGAATACAAATGATTAATGAAAAATTGTTATTTTAGATGAACAAAAACTTTCTTTTCCTCCCCCCCCCCCCAGATCAAGTGTCCTACATGCTCTTTTCATGTCTGTTGGGCTGTTCCTCATATTTATTCAAGCTGAATACAGACTAAAAGACAGTAGTAGGCAATTGTTATTCCATACATTGGTTAACACATGATCAGTTTTTATGCAGTTCCCACTAACCTGGTGCTCTTGACCTTAAAACCATGATCATGCTTATCATAAGGAGGACTGTTCAAGTGTGGCCTTGCATGGCTGATGGAACTGGGAAGGTGGCAAACTTGGATCCTTTCAATTGACATAGAAATTCATTATCATGGATTTCTTCTGTTTTTTTTTTTTTTTTTTTTTTTCCTTTCAGTTCTGATATTCATTCTTTCTTAGAGGCAACTTATTCCCTGACAGTATTTTCTAGGATATGAAAAGGTAATGTGGACACTGAAGGACTAAAGTGTCCTTTCCTGGGGATTTATGTCTGAAGATGTGGAAGGAAAGAATAGATCATGAGACATGCAGCACTTGCTGGGTCTTTGATTGCCTTTCATTTCTTATATTTCACTGGGTCCAACTTCCTTTCCACTGACTCACAGAGTTTTCAGCATCTTGATTTTCCTTTCCAAATGAATTACAATAAATGCTGGGTCTTCTGGTAAAAACTGGCCCAATTCTGTCTGCAACATGAGTCTAAAGTTGTAATTGCTTTAATGGTTTCCTTTGTTCACAATATGTTCTTTTCTTAGCTTGAAACTAAAAATGCTTTCTGGAATTTCTTTTTTTTCATAAAATGTATGTATTCATGTCTCTTTCTGACTTGGTCAAATAGTTATAATTCCTCCCTTCTCTATTAATGGACTAGAGAAACTGGTTTGTAATTCTGACAAGCTTCCCATCTACCTTTATAACTTTAGTTCAGGAAGTATTTTACCGTCATCTCAGTGCTCCACACCTTCTTATGGATGCAGGTCTACTCTACTATCTCTGTTCTAGTTGTCCATCATGGATATATTATGGCTCCTTCTAAAATGAGTTTGCAAGTCCATCTTTCTGGAGTCCTCTAATATGACCATAATTATCCTGCAACGCCTTAATTTTATGGCCATTTGCTATGAATTCCTTGGTGACTTCATTGGGAAAACACTAGGCCTTAAACTCTCAATTCTATTGAAATCAATGAGACAGGGGAAAATCCCCTGGGATTTAATACAGACTGAATGACATCCTTGTGATTTTTTTTTTCTGTTACATGGAATTTTGGTTCAATTTCCTCGTATCAACAGGGGTTGTTTTTGGTTGTTTTTCTTTTTTTTTTTTTTTCCCAGGAAGCTTCTCATTCTCTGCAATGATTTTCTCTTCCATTTTCCTTCTCTCCTCTCTCTTCTGTGATGTACAGCATGAGGATCCATAGAGGAAATTCTTTTGTCATTCCAGTATACTGTCCTAGGAGAAACATGTGGGTCTGAATTTCCTGGTGTCACTGTATATACAGATATATACATAAATTGCACAGTGCATAACACACTATCTTCAAAAGGGAAGACTGAAAAAAATATGAAAGTGTGACAGAAGTTTAAAAGAGAGAAAAATGACAAAATGACAGAAATGACAAAAGTAATTTCAATTAAATTAATTTCAATTCAATTCAATTAATTTCAATTCAATTAAATTTCTGATTTGAGTTTACCTGAATGTTTTACAGATATTTTGGTTTAAAAACATCAGTGATCTTAAGTGGAACAGAAAATACTTCATCTTTGCTGAAAAAAAAATTCTGGTCTCTTTTTCTTTGTACTCCTGATCTGCCTAACATTATGTTCTGTGTAAGTATTTTCAAAATACTAGAAAAGAAGTTGCAGTAAGAAGGGCTGAACCTCTACTTGACTGTAATTCAGTCTGACTTTACTACTCAAAATGTGAAGGAGATATTTATGAAAAGTCTAAATTTATGCTGGTAAATATACTTTTCTTTCATTTGCTGATTAAGTGTAAAGAAATTGTAATATTTGTGTTATTTGTTAGTTCTTGGCTGAATATGTTTGCCTATAAACATAGACAGGAGTTGAACAAATGAGACAAGTTATTGATGGTCCGAGTATGTAGAAGAATCTATTTATGCAGCTCAGTGTGATACAAATATATCAGAGATTCCTTCAAGTTGATCTCTATTTTTTTTGCCAAAAAATACGCAAAATTAGAAGTTTTGTAACTGTAACAGCCCATACAATCTTAATAAGCTCAAATGAAAGCAGCAACCTTTCAGAATGTATTCCCTTGCGAATAGCGGGGAATGTGACAAATCCATCAGTAATTAGACAAACAAAATTCATCTGAAAAGGCTCAAAGAGGTTTTCTTTTCAAAAAGTGGATTTGATAATCCAAACATACTGCATTATTAAGAACACTATTATTGTTCCAGTCACAGAAATGGATTCTGTCCTCACACAGGTTTTTACTTATTTACAGTCTCTTTTTCTTTTTTTTTTTCTTCTTTAAATTCACGCTTGCACAATCAATGGGAAAGCATATGAGTCATGGCACTCTGATGTCTTTGTGTATGTGTTGCATACACCTCTCAAAAAGTATAAAAGACTAGTAAAGATGTGAATTAAAGATTATTCTCCTTAATTCCACTGTACAGGGCCTTCCACTTTAATTTTTGGGCTCTCAGATACAGTCTTAGCTGTGGTATACTCACACAGAGTGGGATTCTTCTCACTTAATTTTATCCTCTGAAAACTGTGGGGTTTTATTATAAGCTGGTGCAGGACTCACTTCATGCCATGTTGCATGTTTATAGCACAGACATCTCCACCTGAGCAAGGAATCAATGCTGCTGATGCAGTTAACAAGGTAATAGTTATCTATTTAATGCAATCAGTGGGCTTTAGGAGGTGACTATCTGCAGAGGGGTAGATACCTGGATTCTGCTGACTTCATTGAATATAAATGGAGTGTGGTGTGATGGTAGCATATGTTCATACCAGTAGACATGATCATTCAGATGACTCAAGCTAATAAGACTCCTCAGCGGCCTGTAAGAGATATAGACCATCCTCCAGGGTGTGAATCAGTTCATCCTAACCCAGCATTCTCAAATGAATGTTAGCTGGGTGAATCGCTCTCTTAAATTATCAGGTTTGATGGGTATCTCTTAAGTGTTGGTGAATGTGGTGGGTAAAATGTCACTCCTCGTAACTCAATAGCCCTTTTGTGAAAAAGGGCATTCTTTTCCCCCATCAACTCAGGATGGTGTGATTTGTGAGCAGAACAAGTGAAAATGGCCACTAGAAAACTCTGAGGACAAGAAAGAGGCCTTGTCCAGATATGTGATTGCCAACTCCATGAGTCTCTTGAAGGAAAATAAATGCGTTATATTCGGGTATAAGAACAATATATGTCACAGCCCCAGAGCTGACATGCTTAGAGGCATTTGCCTATTCACATCTTCATCTGTCTTTCTGAGGAGTAAACAGGAGGTATCCTATTAAAACAAACAAACAAAAAAACTAGATAAACCCACATCCCCAAACTCCGTCATGTAGATAACCCCTAGACCTCTTAAGATAATGGATTCACAACCAATCTTGACCAAATAGATAGGAATTGGGGAAAGGAGGTAATAGGAGAGTGAGGGAGGTTGGATTCTGGTTCTGAATTTAGAAATAAAATTAGTCAATTTTAAAGAACAGAAAATCATCTATAAAATCTTCAGGAAAGACAGACAAGCATTTGTCTATGATGTTGGTGACCCAGGAACAGATGCAGCCCTGTACCAGAGCAGGAGGGGGAAGAAAGAGGAAATCCGTGCGTTGTTGCATGGCTTTGGACACAACTTGAAGCTACAACAGCTTCTGCTATCGTGATCCTCTCTACAGTCCAATACCTGAAAATTTTCACAGGATTCAAATAAGGACCCTCAGAGACCTAGTCAGGCAACCTGTATCCAAACACTGTGGGAAATCTGGATCCGTAAACTTCCCATATCTCTGAATACCAGTACTCCATGAACTTCCATTTTTCAATGGCAAAATAAACACTGCCGGAGCTTTCCACGCCAAGGCAGGTCAGTCATTTTACAATTGGCTCTAATTGTCACCACAACATTCTTTACCTGCAGGCAAATGGCACTCAGAAAACTGTAAAACTCTCCCCTGGTTCTGAAAACTATCAGATCTTCCCAAACTAATCCTTACATCCAACAACATCACGGACCAGAGTAATTTTCCAAAACTCTCTGTAATAAATTACACACACTGGGGTGTACAAAAGCTCCTCTGCAGGTTCTTTAGAGGCTGCAGGCCTATATTTAGCCTTTGTGTGTGACAAATACACATTATTCCCTTCCTGAATCATGCAAAGAACAGTCAGCCCCTGCAGCTCCCTTCCCACAGCAGCCATGTGCTTACTTCTTAGACAAGTCTTTCAGGCAGAGTCTCCCATGAGTGCATTTACTTTCTGCAGTCCTGGGCAACAAACGGTGAGGGGAGAGACAGAAAGCACATCCCTGGACATATTTCTCCTGGCTCCCTTTGATCCTATCCTACCATGATTTCAGGCTAGATGCTGTAGCTATTTTAAGATTTAAAGAAAACGGAGCTGAAAAAAAAATAATAATGGGAAAGGAAAACGATATTTGGAGCACAAAGTCATTTTTTTAGGTCATAAAGTCCAGTCCTCAAAATCATAGGCAACAGTGCAATTAGTGTTTGGTCCATGGAAGACATACTTTAAAACTCAGAGCAGAATATGCTTTCAAATAGCCTACATGAAACAGATTTGATAGAGAAAAACCAAAATATCCAAGTATGATGTGTTAGAGGAAGAAGTTGCAAAAGATGTCGGGCATTGAAAATATCCTGCAAACCCAAGCAAAGATTTAGTTAAAACAAACAAACAACCAACAAACAAACAAACCCATCCAATTCCAGAAACAGACCATGTTTTGCAGTATGACAGAGCTTCATCCCATATAAACCTTTCTGTCCCAAACTGCAAATTGTTTCTACCCTGAGTGTGCGTTTAAGAAATGCCAGTCAGACTCTGGAGGAATTTCAGGCCCACTACACTTGTACAACCCTTGCCAAGTTCCAGGGTGTCAGAGGAAAACAAACAAAGGCAATCAATAAAAGTAGAGCAAAGGACGAACGGGGAAAGGGAAAGAGGCCATTTTTTTTCCCTCCAGACCTTGTAGGAGAGTAACGGAAGCTCCGGAGCATGAGGTACAGAGTAATTAGAAGCCAAGCAAGCAGCAAGTTGGTCTCCCTCAAAACCTTTAACTCCAGCATACTGGTATAGATCTTTCTCTATATCTTTATCTATTTTCTTTCAAGATCCAATTTCCTTTCATTTATTCAGGAAAACAAGCATCCCATTTAATTTTCCTCAGCTATAAGAAAATATTGAAGTGTCGTATACCTCACATCTTCCTTGCAGGAATGAATGAGTAACTTGGAATTTGGCATAATAAAAATACTTTATTCTCTTGTTAAAAAAAATCATAGAGGTGTTGCCAGGACATATTCTAGGCTTAAAAAGTACTCCAGTTTTCATTTATATATTAAGGAACAGACATGGAGGCAAACTCTGAATGGCTCATAGAAAGGACACTGAAAAAGAAGTTAGTGGTGAGAATAAGTTTCCATCGTTCCTGCTCTTGGATGTTCAAGTTCTGCTGTGCTAAACATTTCCCATGACTTTACATGTATTTGGTTATGACACTGAGGTTAATTGTTTCAAATGCTTGTAGACGGCTGTCATTAGGGATTGATGTGTGTTTTTTTAAAATCCATTTAGAAATAAATGAATGAAATGAAAAACCTCTGGGAATTAGGTTGATAATTTTTCAAGCTCCAACAGATATAAATGTATGTGTGTGCGCACACATGTGTATACATATGTACATATATACACACATATAATATATACACTTCCGAGCTTACAGAGTTATATATTCACCAAGATGCATGCATGAATGTGGAGTATAGATACCTGGTGTATAAAACGACTTTACAAGATCGTTTTTCATAGAATCATAGAATGCTTAATGTTGGAAGGGACCTGTAGAGGTCATCTAGACCAACCCCGCTGCACACGCAGGGTCCCCTAGAGCATGTGGCACAGGGTGATGTCCAAACGGGTTTTGAAGATCTCCAGAGAAGGAGACTCCACCACCTCTCTGGGCAGCCTGTTCCAGTGCTCTGTCACCCTCACCGTTAAGAAATTCTTCCTCAAGTTCCTGTGG
>PTEX01000094.1:590090-638024 GCA_003342815.1 Eudromia elegans
CAGGCTAATTTGGCTCGAATCTGGGCTCTGATCCCAGGAATGGTCTGAGTTGCATCTTCAGCCCTAGGTGGGCTGGCTCCATTCTCCAATCACGCCCCAGAGCCCATAGAGTGTTTGTGCCTGGGGCAGGATGATAAACAGAACATAAGTTGTCTCATTAAATTGTTATTGTCCTTAAAGCCTGAAAGCCTGAGGGATCAGCCATGGGACTGTTCCTCTGGAACAATGGGGAAAAAAAAAAAAAAAAAAAAAAAAAAAAGGTTTCACGTTAAGAAAATGAGAGTTAATTAAATTATGATCTGAAAGAAACAGCAGTTTCCTGTCTTTAGTGGGCAGATATTATCTGCTTCTTATGGCCGGTTAGTGGGAGAAATTAAGTGCTGGCTCTTGCAGGATCCTTGACAGTTTGGGTTAAAAAGCAAGGGGACATATCAATCTGTACAGATGATTACACAAGCCGCTGGGCTCCCTCTGGTTGACTTTGCTGCTCTCTGTCTGCATAAGCCACGTTGATCTTTCTGTGCTGAATCTCTATGGCTAGATGGGCTGCTCAAGGTGCACAGAAAGTGACTTGGGAACAGTGGAGAAATGCATGTGATGGTCTCATGCTGGGTTGGCATGGGGCTGGAGAGATGTTGCTGTTCCTTGGAGAGCATCACTAAGGTGGTGGCATCAAAACAAATTTTCCAGGCTCTGCTTCTGTCTCAGCTCTGCTCTTTTTGTCTGCTCTTTCCTTTTCTGGGGCATAAGTGGTCTAGTTTTGATGTGGCCCCATTTCTTTGTCCTTTTTAATGGGAGTAGTGGCAGCATTGGTGGTGGGAGCTGAGCTTAGTCTGCATTTCCAGGTAGTCTTATTTCAAGTTCAGTGCCCTTTCCCCAACAGGTAAGAATATCAAGCACATCTTCTCTTTTCTTGTCACTTCCATAAATCGGTAAAATTGTTTCAGAAATTATAGTTGGGTTAAAACATTGAGATGCTCTAAGAACCTCCGGCTTCAGCATCCTCAGAAACCTTTGAGTTGGTTAAGCTCACAGCAAAGGTGAAACCACTTCCCCAGGATTCAGCACAAGGGAATGAACTTGGGCACTTCAGAGATTCAAGTCTTCCAGCTCCCAGTTGAATTCATGATCCTTAAAGAGGTGCTTGAACTCCCTATTTGGTGAAGATGAAGAGGATCCTGAACAGAACAAGAAGGGCTAACTGCTGAGAAGGCAGCTAGAAATACTCTTACCCTTGCCTTAAGGGCTTGAGAACATACACCTGGGCTTCATTAACTCTTCTCTCTCCTCAAGATCCCCGAATTTGGCAGTTCAAAGAGTAAAGCCCTTTTACAAAGTACAGAGATGGTTCCATTCTTGCAGTTACAGCTGCAAGAGAGGGAGGAGAAGAGAGCAAAGCAGGGGTCTTGTTTTTGCCCAGAACACTTATCTAGAACAAGGGGAGAACAACTCCACCTTTCTCTTTTTAACAGATAGGGGGTAGCATTAATGTCAGGGTCTCTCTGTGCCATCTGAGGGAGAGGACTTTGCTGTATGTGAATTATCTCACAAAAGAAGGGATGAGGATTCAATTGCTCTTTAAATATTTTAATACAAAGCAGAATGGCTTCAACAAAACAACTGTTCCATCTCATACTACCCCAAAAATACTTAGTTGCTTGATGATTAAGTCTTAATCTAAAGCGATTAAAGATGAGATATTGAAGTACATTGAATCCTTCTCCATCCAAAATAAGATAATGCCAGAGTGAAGAAAGCTGTATCACAGCGAATTTCTCATGGGTAAAATAATAAAGGCATTATAGTAAGATTTTTGTTTGTTTGTTTTGTTCATTTTTTTCTCATTCCTTTTTATTTCTTTAAGAAATTTCTTTGATCCTGAAAAGCTGGTGGTTTTGTGCTATTTCTTCTTGTGTAGACCACAGCCAGAGCAAGCTGTGTGAAACTGCGTGAGGGAATAAATAATAAAATATCAAGAAGCTTTAATAAAATGTGAAAATATTGGCCTGGTAAAGGTACTTGCTCAATAAAGAATGGACACTGCATGATTGATGATGAATGCTGACTTAGTAATAACTAATTTTGAGATCTTACTGTGAAGGAAAAATGCTTTTCTTACAAGACACCAGGTGTGTGAGTGGTGGTTTTCAAGAAGCGTGGTTAAAAATGCTCTAAGCAGCAGCAGTCTCCTGCCCTCCCTTCCTTTTCCTCTCTCTCCCCCTTTTACAGGCAAAAGCACATAACAAAGCCGAGGTGAAAACACAAAATGTCAGTTGTCTGCCCATTTCTAATGCCCTGACACATTTTTCCCCACGTCTCTTTTCGCTGCTGTTGCTGGCAAAGCCTCTTGACACGCTTGCATTGTTGTGATACCTGCAAGAAGAGGGGAGACGAGGAGCAAACCTTGCTCATCCCTTACATGTATCTGACACCACATGTTCCCCCAGGAGCATGCAACGGCTGCTCATCTAGCAGGACAAATCAGCTTGTTCTACCTTTCTCTCTGAGAAGTCGTCGCCCTCATCAAAGCTACAATGACTGCTTCCAATATTAGGCTGCCTTTTGGGTATGTTTTTCTTCAAATTGGGTCAGGTCAGGGGTGAAGGTTTTGAAGAAGAAAGAACCCAGTGTTGAAGGTGGCAGGCATTAAAGCCGTGGGTTGATCCTCAGCTCTGAACATTTTCCTGAACTGTCTCTTCTATCTTAGGAGGTTGAATCACATTTCACTTTTGTAGTTGATTGAAGCTTGATTTAATAAAGCAGCTACCTCAGTGAAGGGACCAGCTTATTTTCTTATAGTCCTCAAAGCAAGACTTCATTTAAAAAAAAAAAAAAAAAAAAAAGAGAAAAAAAGGAGAAAGACATTCACATATCCACGTTTGCATCTTCCTCTTGAAGTATCTTTGAACGCAGCTGTAGGTAGGAATCTTTGTTTTTAGGGTCTCATGCATTTGCTCTGCCAAAAATACCACTCAGCACAGTATAACTATATGGCTATTTCTTCCTCAGAAACTTCCTCAGAAGGAAGGGAGGAAGGAAGGAAGGGAGGAAGGAAGGAAGGGAGGGAGGAAAGGAAAAAGAAGGGAGGGAGGAAGGNAGGAAGGAAGGAAGGAAGGAAGGAAGGAAGGAAGGAAGGAAGGAAGGAAGGAAGGAAGGAAGGAAGGAAGGAAGGAAGGAAGGAAGACTGAAAATAATTCATTTTGTAGCATATATTTTTCTGTACACACATTTAAATACAGGAATGTTGATCTTGTTTCTGAGAATGATTTAAGTCAGTTCTGGTACTTGTGCAAGGGTGACGGGCTGTTTTTCTGCAGGCACAAGAAAAAAGACAGGAAAACAGCAAAACAGCCGTGTGACAGATGTTAATTCACTATTGGAAGGCATAGAGATGCTGCGGTGACAGGGCTGGCAGAGACCCTAGGCAGAAGAGAGGAGAGGAGCCCTACAGATTGTGCACCCAGAGGACAGAAAGCAGCAACAGTTGAGATTTCTCAACATCCCTGAGCTTGTAGCAAAGCTTTTATTTACACCCATGTCACTAAAATCTGCTGGAGCAGTGAGTATGAGTTTAGCATGCTCCGTTTTTCATGTTAAAGGTAGGCAGCAGAGCCACCTTTTAAGGCTCAGCAAGCCTAATATTTTAGGAGTCAAGTTCACTGAGCCATGTAAATGTTTCACTTTTATGTTTCTTGCCATATAAAGGAATACATAAACTCGATGTTAGAGGCCAAAAGTGGCTCCACAGTGACTGGAGGAAAACCAGACACCTAAAAAAAATAATAAAAAAGGAATCTGGTATCTGATGTTCCTTTGCAGCTGGCGTACTAGGGGGATGATATGAAAACTTATGTGGATTTTACAGCTGCCTGCTAGGCCACATTACCAGGGTAAAGTACAAGCCATATGAATTTACTCAGAGTTTGGTTCCTTTCTTCTCCTTGATATCAAAATGTCTTTGAGCTGTTCATCTAGAGAAACTTTGAGAGAAATGGCCTTGCTTGATGGACTGTTCTCAACTCCAAGAGTGAAAGAAGATGCTCCCCAAGGTGCAGCAGACCTGCAAATGTCTTGAAGGGAGGAGATGGCTGAGCAGCAAAAGGATTTCAGCACACAGAAGGCACTCAGAGGAAGGCAAGTAGACAGCTCTTTAAGAGCAATAAGGGAATGGCCAAGTACAGGGTTTGCCCTGGTGTCTTCCCTAGTCCCACAGTGACCTTTCCCACCACCATTGCTCCTACATTAGCTCAGAGCAACTTGGTACAGACAAGATTTAGGAAATCTCCTAGATAAAATCCACTCTGCTTAGAAGAGAGAAGACTAAAGCCAAGCTGTTCTACCTATCATCTTATTTTCCCATTATCTCATTTCTGCATGTTATTTATTATCACTGAGCATTCAAACAAGACCCAGTACTGTGCTCCCATTCTAATGGCTTTTTTGACAAGATAAATCAGAGTCTAAAACTGGATGGAGAAAAGATGCAGAGAGGGAAGGAAAGGATGGGGAGAGAGGAAGAAGAAATTAAATCACACTATGAGATATAACCTTAGGAGAGGAAACCTCCCACAATTACCTTGAAAAACCTTTTATATGAAAGTGATTTAAATTGTATCAGATGGGTTTTGTTTGGCTGTCTGGAGGTATTTAAGAACAGAAATGAGTGAATACATTCCTCTCTATTTCTAAATAACTATTTATATTTGAAAGCCTTTTTTTTTTTTTTTTTTTTTTTTTTAGCATAAAATATCTAGCGCAAGATTAAAGGATTATTTTTGTAGAGAACAGATGCAGCGGTTTTGTTCACCATCCAAGAGTGTCCTGGATTTTCTTGTCAATGACCTCAATCCTGGATTGCTGTGACTCATCTGTGGATGGAATGTGATTCCATCTCTGTGTTTGCCAGAAATGCCCCAAATGTCATGGTCCATGCCATCATGTGTTTAAGCATCCTGTTGAATCAAGGCAGTAGGTAGGTGCTCACTAGGGTGAGAGGCTCACAGAATATTTTAAAGTCAAGTTTGAATCCTTTTGGGTCCAATTAAGCAGCCCAAATTTCTCAACCAGCACTTCTAAAAGGTTTGTAGAGATAGAGCTAAGACCCTGGCTTGACTTTAGTCCTCGTCTTTGTCCTTCTCTCCATTATCCTGTTACAGGATGAGCTCAGCATAAGGATTTGTACTGGAACTGGGAAAGTGAAGAGACATAAGCAGAATCCATCCCTTGTTTTTCTTTCTCAGGCACTTTATAGCAATGTATGATTCCTACAGAAGTGGGTTTTTTTGATATCTGCTCTCCTTAGTACATTGTGAGCAATAGCTTGTGGCTATTAGAGATGCTTCATTTCTGCCAAAGAGCAGGAATAATTTAAGCTAGAATCAAGGTCTGAATTCTCTTTTCTTCTTATATTTCTGGTCCCCACTGCATTCATGAACCAGCTGACAGATGAAAAGCTCCTCCATAAATACCAAAATTGACAGGTGTTGTAGGAGTGCAGGGAGATGTGCAAGGTCATTATTTGGAAGGCAAAAATCTACATATCATCTGTCAGTAGTCTGCATGAATCTCTCATGTTGCCCTTTCAGTCACATCAGGATGGAAAGGCTCTCTTGATGCTTTAAAAATTGGAACATCTCTCAAAGGTATTTTTAAAGCTTGGGTTTATGTTGTTATTGAATTTTTGGAGATTTTTAATGAAAGTTCTTTGTCTCGTGTGTGGTAACAGACTGATCTTTGTAAAACTATATTCCTTTTGATTCTTATGAGCAATGTCAAGATTGGATGTCGTGCAAGTATGGAGAAAAGGATGTCAGCTAACAGAATTTGTGTTTCTCTGATGGTTCACAAAGCTCTCCTGACACTCCAAGAGAACAAGAATGTAGGAAGACCCTACATTCACCATGGTCATGTAGGAAATCCTCACTTAAACAAGTCTAACCATCCACATTTAACCAGGTTGCAGTTTAAAAGTTGTTGCTTTCACATAAAAAATTTTGTTCTTATAGAGGACAAATTACTATGTGTGATTTTTTCTTTTTTCTTTTTTTTCCCCCCCCAACAAAACACATCTGAGACTGTTTAAACACTAAAATATCAGTTCACTATCAATTCCTCTGTGAAGAAAGCTGAATATGGAAGAAAGACTGAGAACTGTATAGTTAAAAACACATCACCGTCTCCAATTAATGTTAATATAATTTCCTACCTTGAAATCCAAGGGAAAAGGAAAGTCAAATGGGTTACAACATATGACAGTAACTTCCTTGAGGAAACAAGCAAACAAAAATGCAAGGGAAAAAAAGAAAGCCTTATGCTAAGTGAGCTATCAACTCCATTATGATTCTCATGCTCCATCCTGCCCTCATTTTGGAGATCTAAGCTGACCTTATGTCCTTAGATAAGATCCAGAGCCGATGTCCACTGAGGTCCACACTTGAACTAGGCAGTGGTCCTGCACAGACTAGAATGCTCTTTAGAAGGTTGTGTTGATATCACTGAAGGAAATTGGCTTGTAACGCATTCATGGTTGCAAGCCATCCATAACACCAAAGGCTGCATCCACCAAGGCAGCAACGGGTGAGTACCGACTTCCGAAGTTACTATACATTGTGTTGCAATTGAGATGATTATCCAGTTGAATATCCTTTGAATTATGAAAGTGAACTGGTTGTACATTAAAGTATAAGCTCTTCGGAGCAGAAATTATGTGTTACAAAGAATCTGCTACCATGGAACCAGGTTAAGAGATGTCTTGGTTCTAATGCAATACAAGAAATTAACAGTTGATTGTTTTCATTAAAGAGGTCAGGAGAGCTAAATGAGCCAGTATCAAACACATGTTTCCAGAAGCCTGAACAGGAACAAACTGATCTGTGTCCTCAGCCACTTTGTCAGAAAAGTGAAGCCTTTCTGCATGTCTAGTAGCTGCTTCGCCTCCTCCAGAGGAAGCTTCTGTCTGCCCATAAAAGCATTACAGCTTCCTCAAACCTCATTTTTCTGCGCTGGTGTTTTGTGTCTAGCCAGAGGCAGATATGGGCTTAATGTGGATTGTGCAATTATGCTTTGTGTGTGAACTTTTTTTTTTTCTTTTTTTTTTTTGGCTGTGTTCTACTGTTACGCTATCATATCTAAAGTATCATAAGCCCATTAACATTTAGAAGTAGCTTATGAAACAAATTTAGTTTCATCTCATGTAGATAGGGATGATGCAATTTTAGCATATTGCTGGCACATTGTGTTTGGTGAGTATGGTTGTGAAGAACACAATTTTCCCTGAAATGTTTTGAGCTGTCAGGCATCAGTCTGCCTTTCCAGCCCAGATGGCAAGGAATAAGGGAATAAACAGGGAACATAGCAGGAAATAAAATGCTTGGTGACTTATTTGGATGATGACAGGCTTTTTACAAACAAATTGATTGCTACGAAAATACTTGGTAGAATGGGCTACTTTTACCTGTATGAATCATCACTGCAAATATTCCAATTTCTGCAAAGCCTCTTGTAAGGAGATTCACAGAACTGCAGACTTGAGAAGGATAAGTATTTACAGAACACCAACACTCACCTACATGAATGCTTTAGCCTTACAGCTAAGAGTTAGTTATTTCAATTATTATAAGCGTATGAAAAAATAAGGAGAACAGAAGAAAAGACTCTCTTGAAAATAGAAGTAAGAACTTCTCATTCAACAACAGGTAACAGGAGCAGGGAGTCCGATGTTATCAATAATAATGGCATTGTAAAGAGTACTTTGTTGTTGTTGTTTTGTCTGGTTTTCTTCATCTTCTTCATCTGTGGAATGACCCTGCCTACCTTCCAGGAATTAGATCAAGATTATACAATAGCAACAACTTCTGATTGGTTTTGCTAGTTTTTATGTTTGAATCGTTGGTTTGGTTTTGAAACAGCCTGGATTAAAAGCAAAGCTTTGAATAAGCCTGACCCAGCTATTCACTCCTCACTTTCAATGTTTTGACCTGTATTTTGAGCTCCAACAAGAAAAACGTGTCCAAAGCAATGATGCTACATACTCTGGGTACATGATACTTTTTGTATTTCAGCTTCCCTTAAAAAAAAAATTGGACTATTCACCTTAGAGCATCCTGTGCCCTAACGATTTGTTGGTTTGTTTGTTTTCTCTGTTCATTAATGCTCAATTAATGCTAAAAATTATCTCTATTAAGCAATAGTTTCGTATACCCAGTAGATGGTGCTGTTTATTTCAGCTTTTCTCCTCCTCGCACCTGCTGAGCTTTTAGGGGGAAAAAAAAAACCAGGCAGAGCTAAATTGCAGCAGATTAGAGTCCTTTGGAGTCAGGGACAAAGGGACCAGGCTGTATGGGGCCGATTTTCAAGGATGCTCTGTGTTCCTTTGAGTGGAGCTGTGCGTGCTTGCTCAGTGCACCTAATAATAACACCTTTACCTGTCAACGCTGCCTCTTCCCTATTTAGCTGGACAAACACCTAATTTCAATGGTAATTTCTGCACTCCTCAGTGTGTAGACATCTGGCATTTCCTAGGTACAGCACGTGTTTTACAGGCTGCTTTTGGCTGCATTAAATGGGATTAATCCTACACTTTCTACCTCTTCCCCTGACACATGGTTGTCCTGCATAAAAAGGACAGGCATTACACATAGCACACTTCAGAAGAAAAGACCAATTCCCTACTCTGTCTCTGGAAAAAATCCTCCCAACAAGTATTTACTTGCAAACATACATTGTCAAAAGACCTTATTTTCCTTCTTTTTCCCTGGAGATTTTACAGAATGCTGCCAATGAATAGATCTAAGTATTGGAAACTTAGCAGTTTAGGGCAAACATCTAGAATAACCAGAAACAAATCAATCTGAGATGTTATTGGCAACTGCATGAAGACCGAGTGGAGTCCGTGACAGCCAATTAAAAATATACTATCATAGAGAAAAACATGTTGGCCCCCTTACTAGAAATCACTTTTCAGCTTTTTTCCCAGAATATAAATTCTGTTCTTTCATCCTTTTCTACTTTTTTCTTTATTCTTCCTTTTCCTTTTTCTTTTTTTTTTTTTTTCATTTAATGATGCTCACCAGAAAATACAAGAAAGAAACAGGATACAACATGATGAAGCAATGTTGATTTCAAAAAGAATCAAGCAAACTGAACTCTAGTGGTTTGTGGAGAGATCCACAGTTAATGAAGCCTTGTTTCTTTATAGATTTGTGCTTCTTGATTGATTGACCGTTTAACTATAGTTTCTTCCCATACAGTTCAGTCTTTTAATGCCGATTTTGACAGTGGAAAAGTGGAATACCATGTTTGATTTCAGAAATTAGCACATGAAAGTTTATTAACAATTATTATAAACAATTGAACTCTGTCTTCTCCACCTAGATGGCTGTTTTTTTGTTTTGTTTTGTTTGTTTGTTTGTTTTCTATTTCTTGAGACTCATAGAAATGTTGTTTCCTCTATAATCTCCAATTCTCTGTTAGATTTCCCTAGCTGTAGACAAGAAAAATATTTCCTCTCTGATCTGCAGTACAAGTGAGGATGCTTGGAAAAGGGCCAACCTCCCTCTAGAGATACCTGGACTTTCCAGACCTGCCAAGGAAGTGGAGAGTAGGGCTGAGATATTCAGTGCTAACCCAAAGAAGAAAAACTGCTGGAGATCAGAGCAACTGAACTGACCAACTGATGGCCCTGGCAGCATGGCCTAGTCCAAGCGAAACCTCATCGGCTCTATTTTCCTTGGACAGAATTGCTTTTTGATATTTCTACGCAGCTCAGAAAGCCTTTCAGAAGTCTCTCATATCTAGGAAGTTTTGACATGTTGACAAGGTGTGATAGAGGAGGACATAACCATTCACCCTCTGTCAACTTCAGCCTTTTCACTCAATGGCCTTGCGCTTGCAGACATGGTGCAACAAAAAGCCTAGCCTAATACTTCTTCCAAACACTTCATTTGTCTTTTCTAGGGGCTAGGAAGTTTATAGGGGCAAAGGTTGGACTAGATGATCTCTAGAGGTCCCTTCCAACCTTAAGCATTCTATGATTCTATGAAAGCTCCGGCTGAAGATCTCTGTATACAAGTAGTTAAAAAATGCTCTTCTTTACCCAGCTCCATAAAGGATTAGTAGCAACATAGTCATGAACAAGTCCTCTACTTCTCTGCCAATTTGGCTGACATTAGCCATCATTTTCCAGGTTACTGAGAGTGAAGCCACATATACCCTTTACCTTATGACCATATGAGACTGTGTAGGTAACACAGCTACAAACATCCACTGGGACCAAATGCAGATTTAAAGTTAAATGTCCAAGTAAACTGCAGAAATTTTGCCTATCTTCATGTTTATTTAGCATGTGTAAGTGGATTCCTTCACTTCCTACAAACACATCTTGCTTTCTGGTCCTCCTGATGAGAGTCAGAATTTAAGCACTTATGCGTAATTCTCTCCTCGTGCCATTTCAATCAAGATGCTCCTGGTAAATCCTCAGAGTGCTCTTAAATTTAACTCAGTCCACATCCACTGTGTAAAATATCTTCCTTCAGCAGCTGCTGTGGCAACAGATCCTCTTTGGGGACATCCTGAGACAACGGCACACTCAGAGGCGTGAGGATGTTTTAAATGGTGTGTTTTGATCTCCTGAGTTGTTCTGTGATGGCTAGGACGGAAATGTCAGTATTCCCAGACTAATTCCATGGAGAATAGTCAGTGCAACCTCCAGAGATGGGCCTGGACACCTTTGCAATTGCTTTTCCAATTGCTGTCAGTGGCAATCATCCTGGCGGTCAAATCTGGTCTTGTCTGGGGAATTTTCACACTGACGCACGAGCCTACATACAAGAAAAGATGTAAGAAAATAAACAATGTGTATTTACTAATATAACTTTATAACATTAATATAGGTATTTTCAGAGGCACTGAGACTAGGGAAATATGCACTGTAATTGCTCCTCACTACAGAGCCATTTGGGAAAGATGAGGAGATTGAAATAAACTACTCTTGTAAGAGGCTATTCACTGAGAGTAAAAAAGCTAATTCTGAGGCACAAGTAACTGTCTCACCAGTAGATTTTCCGTCTGCTGTGTGTGTTTTTGGTTTTTTTTTTTTTTTTTAAGGAATGTGGAACAGTGAAAACTCACACTTTTTATTTTGAGCGAATAAGCATACAGGCTCATTATTAAATAGCTATATCATAAACTCCAGGAGAAATTAAAAACTAAAGTCTCTTTAAAGACTGAATAAATAGCCATGATCTCTACTCCTTCTTATCAGCAAGAAACAGGATGTTTCCATGTCTGTTATTCTGGAAAATGCAGTTTTGGAACATGTTGGACGGCAGTTGATTCATATTTTATTTCATGCAGACAGACATGTATATTACATAGTAAGACAGATACCCCAAATCTGGATCCATCTCAGAAGTTTTCACACTTCCTAGATTACAGTAATCAATCTAAATTGATTGTAAAACTCTATAAAACTCTAATGGTGACTGTATAATGCTGTTCTGGCAACAAAGTTGACCTCAAATTCAGAAAACTGCATGCTTAAATATAAACATTTGTTGTTACCTTGAGTATAATGGAATTAAAAAACACCCACCACCTTATTTTCTCCATGGTACTATATGGGAACAATTCATGTGGGCTAATTTCTCTCCAAAAACTCTTCATTGATGTAAAATTTATTTATTTATGGCTTTTATTGAAGTGCAAAAATTCACTGAAAAATAGAAAGGAACTAGTCAGAGGCTTGTATATTCTTGAGAAGGACACCAAAAAGTGAACTAATGGTGAAAAGTTTGCAGAAAGAAAGAGAAAATAAGCAGCCCTAGTTTTACAGCATGTAATGCTGTCACATGTGCTATGCAGAGCTAGGAAGAAGCCCAGGGTCTTCCAGGTGAATATGAGGGTGTTACTCCCCTATGGCTCTGGATTCATGGCACACGCTGCCCAGAGAGGTTGTGGAATCTCCTTCTCTGGAGATCTTCCAAACCCGCCTGGATGCCACCCTGTGCTCTATGCTCTGAGTGTCCCTGCTTGAGCAGGGAGGTTGGACTGGATCATCTCTAGAAGTCCCTTCCAAACTCAAACATTCTGAGATTCTGTGATTCTGTGACAGATAATCCTGGCCTGGGTATACAGACCCCTCAGAAAAATGAATAATTTAATTCTGTAGGTGCTTTTCTCTGTCTTCTGTGAAGACTGTTCATCAGGTGAATTTACTTCTGTAATCATTTGCTATCTGCCTTTTTTATCCCAAATGAGTAGTTGTGGATTCCTCAAGGACTCAACCCAACAGCTGTTTTGCTCCTCCTGGCCCAGGGATGTTTTCTAGGAGATCAATCACTCTCTCTCTGCCAAGTCTGGCATTTTAGTAGTTTGAAGTGATGCAGATGTTATCATAGAAAACCATTTAGCAGTTAAATCACAAAATATGCTGAAATCCCTGAGATTCAGTCCATCCAAAGCTCCACCTTCCGTTTGCCTTTCCAGACCTAAAGGGTAGATGCCTTACAGTTAGTTACTGTTATTTCTATCGTAATCAGGTGTGTGGATCTCAGTGAAGAGCAATGGAGAGTCTAGGCATCTAGAAGTGGAATATGACCCTAAAGGAATGAGGACAACTCAGTGCCAATGTTCATTTTATTGTCGGAACTGACAAGCTGATAAAATTGTGGAAAATTTTGTGCTCAGTTTTCACAGTGAGATGACAATTTTCAGAAGCTTTATGGAGAGATTTCTTACTGTTCAGAGATATTTGAACAATTACATGATGCAAGGCACAGCACAGCTCTGTTACCATACTGCATCAGTAATTATTTGTTCTGATTGTACCTAAGTGGAGATGGAGAGACTGGTACACCATGCAGTAACAGGCAATATTTACTCCCCTGTTGGTGCTGAAAAATTCCAGGAAGGGAAGCTGGGAAATCAAATTGCCACCGTTTGTGCTTGCTGTTTGAAAACGTGGTTGTAGTTAGGTACAGATCAGCATTTGGACTCCTGTCTGAATCCTTTTTCTTGACTCTTAGGAAATATCGTTTACTTTTGGTTTCATCTTTGGACAAATCTAAAAAAAAAAAGCAGAAAGTCAACAAACATCATCATATATTGTTTCTTCTTCTTTTTTTTTTTTAATTTAATTTAATCCTCAGCCAGGTTTTCTAGAGATTCCATGATACTCGAATAGGTCCTTATAAGGTAAGTTATAAGGATATGGACATTGTATATGTCTATTATATATATATGTCTAGTTTTCATCAAACCTACATCCCTTTGAGCTGGATGATGGTATGCAAGATCTATACAGGCTCTTATAGCCGAGATATTTGGACCTCTTATACACTGAAATTTGATCAAATCTTAAGTATCACTAAGTCATATGGTTGGGAGATTACTCACAAAGTGAAAGGTCTTGAAGGAGCACAGCAAAAAGGAGAGGCACCCAGGAAATAGCCCAGCTCTTGCTGAAATGCAGCTGCGGTCATGAACAGCAAGCAATGAGGCTGTTTCACTGCAGTTTCATTACAATTTCATTGCAGCCCATTCCCTTGCTTAGTGCAAACACACATTGTGCAGGCTGTTGTGTGCAGGGGCTCTTTTCTCCAAGTTGTATGTACAAGGGGTTCACTTTTGGAGAACATTTTGATATTTCCCAAATATAGGTTAATAACATCTCTTTTCACTGTCAGCTGGAATTTCCACTCTTTACAAAATGTGTACAAAATGTTTGCTAGGCAGCTGCAACAAAATCAATTTGTCAGTTGTATTTCCTGTTAAAACAGCTAAATCCATAGGACTTATTGGAAAAGCCAGGGGATTGGCACATTTCTGAACTCCCAATCCAAAGAGCAAAGACTCAAATTCTGCTCTCACTTGCACCACTACAGTTCAGAGTAAACAAGTTAGGATTCAGTTTTTTTTTGTCATCTAAACCTTCCAAAACCAAGCAGTGCAATTATGGGCTTTTATTATGGGCTCAGTTTGGGTGGTTATGTACGGGGCTGCTTCCAGGTTAACAGCCAAGCACGGATGTTGTTTATTTGCTTGTAAAACTTCTAGCATATTTCAGTCACTGTATAAATAAGAACAACTGCCAAATACTACAGTAAAGAGCTTTGTTCAAATCAAAAGTGATATGATTGCTGCAGTATTCATTTTTTGTTGTTGGTTTTTTTTGCTCTCTGCACTCCCCCAACCAGATTCCACCAGTATGTCTACAGAAAAAAAAAAATGTAATGAAATGGGCTTTGAGCTCTTTAGAGAGTTTGTTTGTAAAGCCATGCTATCCCCAGGACTATTAAATGAAAGAAGAATGCCAAAAGCACAAAATTATGATGTGTCAGTTTATCTGCCTAGCAAACAGCTGCATTCTCTGAGCCCGTGCTACGCACAGATTTCTGTGGCTGAATCAAGAGCAAACAAAGACCATCAGGAGCACAAGCGTTTAAATCTGTTAACAAGGAAAAGGATACGCTTGCAACAACAGAACATTTCTGTACTCAAAACGGTGAGCACCAGTTCCTGGAAAAAAAAAAAAAAAAGGAAGGAAAAAAGGTCAGCAAGTGATTTGAAACGCTGTGGAGTACATGGGGAGGACACATAGAAATGATCACATACTAATCTGGTGGGGAGAGCCTCACTTTGATGTGTAAAATCTATTTTACATATCTAGCCTCCCAAGGAAGGGAGTTGAATGTCAAAGGCTCTTCCCTAATAGCTCTGGCCAAGATATAGACTGGAACATTATGCTGCTGGGCTATTGGAACATTATGCTGCTGGGCTATTATTTACACATTTTATATATTCTAAAGGGATGGTAAATACACACACACATATATGATATATGCATATGTGTGTCAGCATATATACATACACACATGTATGCAAATTCTACCATCCTCCCTTCCCACAAGTAACAAGATCAATGAAGTCTTAATGTTCTTCTGACTCCATGACACCTCATGGCCAATCCTTGGCTCCATCTCTGATTTATTTCTTTCTCAGAACTTCCCATGAATTTTCAATCGGCTCTGCTTCTGCACATCCACCTGCTTATATCTACTTTTGTCTATATCTGAAGTACAGCTATAGTTGCTTGTATAGCTATTAACCTTACCTCTGGAACACTGGTTCTCTGTCTTTCCTGAGCAGTAGCCCTTGTGGGCTAGCTCATGGATTTTGAGAGGGATGTTGCTCGTAATCAGTATGGTCTGTGAATCACAGTTCATCCATTGCTAAATTTGACTTAGATCCAGTGGGAAAACAGCCTGTTGCATGGCTTGAAAAGTGCATGCCGCTTCAATCCTAGTGAGCAGGCAGACAGCACTGGAGAGCAGGCCTCACTCTCTTCCCATGCTCTTCCCTGCAATGAAGTGTCTCCTTATACTGACACAGGATTCCAAAATGAAATCTGAGAATAATTTCTGTGCAAGCAGCCATTAGACTCTATCCTTTCTTGGAGACAGCCTTTCCTAATCTGATCGCTCAATTCCTTACTCCAGTTTTTCTCAGGAAAAAAAAAAATTGTGTGGCAGGACATGAGTTCACTGTAAAGGTAAGAAATGCTCTGACTCATTAAAGAAACTCATACACTAGTCTGACTATAGTCACATTTTCAATCTAGACTAGGAATTCTGTGGGGGATCTACTGGCTGAAACTTGAGTACTATTCTGCTGCACACAGTTAGAATGACAACATGTGTAATTCATAGTGCAGAAATACGATGCTCAGCTAAAGCAGCTGAAATTCCTCCCAAAGATTTCTGTTTTTCTCCTAGAGCTGGATTTTCTTAGCATATCCCAAGAAATCACCAATTACTGTACATACTAGTCCAGTATTTTAATCCCTTTTTATCTCTGTCCTACCATAATTCTGCTGCACTTACAGATGACGATTTTGAGGTCACATTCCTACAGTGGTGCCAGAGGTGGATATAAAATATGTCCATTATAAAACATAAAAGGTTTCATATCTTCTGCAGATATGACAGAGCATCCACAGGAAACCTGAGATCTGGAGCAACTTATGGGGACTGCTCAAATAGCACTAGCATTTGGGCAACGTTGGGTATCTTGGCAAAAGAAGACCAAAGGTCCATTCCTGCAGGACGCAAAGGAGTTGTCTAAAGGTAGATGGTGTTAAATGGTAATGGAAGATACTGGCAGCTATCTTAGGGGTCTATAGGGGGACAGCAGATATGGCACGATGCATATAAGTTATTCTAAAACAGCAAATGTGCAGCAGTTGAAGTTCCTAAGTGGTACCTCAAATATATGTTTAGGCAAAAGTGTTTCCACACGCCTCTTAGACATTCACTCACCCTGTAGACACCAGCAGATAGCAACCTAAATCCAGATTTCTTAATCTTGATCAGGCTGCCACATAAGTTCAAGTGAAATGTATGGGTCTGTGAAAGTATGTATAAATAGTCAAGTAATAGAAAAGTTATTGAGAAGCTACAGAGCATAACAGGAGAATATACACCAAGGGAAGAAAATATCTCTTGTGATGCACAATAGCAAAGAAGGAAAAAACCTTTTCTTTGAATTTTTTCAGGACTGATAGGAAGAAAGAAGCCATCACTGAATGTTGATGAAGGGAAAAAAAATTAAAAAAAGAAAAAGAAAAAAGTTTCAAAGGAAAAGTAGAAACAAGGAATTTTTTTTCTGTAGGAAGAGAAGTTTGACTGGACAAAGGCAGTGATGTAAATATGTTGAACACAGCCAGACCATAAAACAGCAAGATTACATCTTCAGCATGAAATATGACAGATAAAAAGAGAGCTTTGGAGAAGTGTCATAGTTATTGACTGCACAAAGCAGTTCTGCTTCCAGCAGCTTTCTTAGTCTGGACTGTCTCTTGTCTCCATCATGCTAACTTGTCCGGATGCTACCAGAATGGAGAATGAGCAAGCAGCAGATTCAACTCTGGAAGAGGTACAGAACCAAAAACACATATTGTACTCCAGCAGTCATGAAAAGAAGCAACACATCAGTGTCTCGTGGTGCCATCAGAAGACAGTATGAATGCTTTGGATTTTTCTGTCCTTAGGTATAGGGTCAGGTCTTAAAGGACCTCGGTAGATCTGGACCTTCTGCACAGTCTCTTGCTCAAAGAAGGATAGTTGATGAGTTCAAACCAGCTTGCTCAGAACTGTGCCCAGTCAGATGCTAAAAACCTTCAAGGACTGAGGTTCCACCATCTTTCTCTGGGCGGATTGTTCCCATCTGTCTGGCATCTATAGTAAAAAAAAAAAAAAAAATATATATATATTTAGCAGGTATTACTGCTTCTTCATACAAATCCACAACCATTTTCAGAGTTTATTTTTTTTAAATGCAAATTTAAATAATGTGAAAGTGTTACCACTGTAATCACAGTTAAGTCTACTGAGTTTTTAATAAGAGACAGTAATAAAGAATCAAATTATAATAATAATTAATAATGCATGAAGTGCTGGGTACAGAACAGAGTAGGGTATTGTAGGTATGTGTCATTCAGTCAATTCAATGAAATATAGACAATAAACAATATAAATAGCAAATGTTACTTGGTACAGAAGAATAGTCATGTTGGTTTAGAAAAGGGGCCCAGTATTCACTGAGTTGTCATCATAAACCAAGGAAAAACAATTGCTCTGTCAGCTGAGTCCTTCCTCAATATTCAAGATGCTAAAGTTTGAACATCAAGACTTGATTATTATTCTTTAAATTTCTGTTCACCTGGTGAGATGTTAATAACTATTTCTTCCTCAATCATTCTCTGATCCCTCTCCATTCTGTGATTCCCTGCTTGAACAGTGAAGTTGGACTAGAAGATCTCTAGCGATATCTAGATCTCAAAAATTCTGTGATTCTTATTAGAGGTAATACATGCAATCTGCATGCTCAGGATATCCTGACCTGTCCCTCTTCCCCCAAGATGGCAATCCCCTCTATAATCATGTTTCAGGAACAGGTGGCATTTGTAGTAGAGATACAGATTTCAAGTGGGTATTCTGCCATCCAGAGGGACCTGACAGACTGGACAACTGGGCAGTGAGAAACCACATAAAATTCAACACGGACAAGTGCAAAGAAGTCCTGCACCCGGGGAGGAATAACCCTATGCATTAGTACAGGAAGGGGAATGCCTTTTGGAGAGCAGCTCCTCAGAGGGATCTGGGTGTCACAGCAGATGACACATTGCTCATGAAGCAATGGTGTCCTTGTGGTCAGGAAGGCTAACGGGATCCTGCGGTGCATTAAGAAGAGCATCTCCAGCACTGGAGAGAGTCCAGCGCAGGGCTACGAGGATGATCAGGGGCCTGGAACATCTGCCCTGTGAGCAAAGGCTGAGAGAGCTGGGCCTCTTCAGCCTGGAGAAGACTGAGAGAGGACCTCATCAGTGTTTATAAGTACCTTAAGTGACGAAGATGAGGCCGGCCTCTTTTCAGTGGTGGCCAGTGATAGGACAAGAAGAAATAGCCACAAACTAAAGCATCAAAAGTTTCACAGGAACTTAAGGAAAAAATTTTTAATAATGAGGGTGAGAGAGCACTGGAACATGTTGCCCAGAGAGGTTGTGGAGTCTCCTTCTCTGGAGATCTTCAAAACCTGCTTGGACACAATCCTGTGCCACATGCTCTACGTGACCCTGCATGTGCAGCAGAGTTGGACTAGATGACCTCTAAAGGCCCCTTGCAACTTTAAGGATTCTATGATTCCCTACTATGAGTAGAAGAGGTACTCATGAGAAGTAAATCAATCTGTGAAAGAAATACGGACATTAAATGCTCCTCGGCATCTTAATTGAGATTTGGCTAGAGAAATAATTATTTTCTCCCTATCTCCACTCCACAGTTGGTTTCTGATTCTTTCTGATTCCTGATGGCCAGGAACACTTTTTTCACAGGTTTCCAGCACCTGGTATACAGCCTAACTGGTCAGCTTTAGTTCTCTGGCACATTCCTCCTTTTAGGGAAATTAAACATTTAATTCAGAATGTGTTTTCATTTGAAAGGCATATGCATATGTATCAATGTTTAATGCATCATTTATCAGTTATCAGCCTTTTGCTAGGTGTAGTACTTGCTTTGTTTTTTAAGCTCATTCTCAAGAGTTAAGAGAACTAGGAGGAAAGAACAAAAAGTGGTATATATATAAAAAATCCCACAGAAATATTAACCCAGGAAGAAATAAATTCTGCAAAATCCAGATATTGAAGATTTTTTTTAAAATTAAGACTATTAATATATTTAAGAAATTTGAAGAAATTTAGGAGCAACTGAATCTTGGAATGAATTTATCAGCTGACCTTACATATTTTTCCAGCTCTACCTATAATGCTTCACAGGTTAAATATAAGGATAATTTTGTATTTGGAAGAAATACTCCCGTTGATATTAAATATTTATGAAGTGAAAGGGTTAAAATGCTTTCTTTACCAAACCCAGTAGTGACATGGATATTGAAGCTCTGAATGAATGAGCACTAAATAGCCCTATATTTTTACTTGAACCTTCACAACTTGGGGAGCTTGCTCTGTATGTGCATCAGTACAATATAGGAAGTAACACTGATGTAAGCCTAATGCTCTCAGTTCCTACTGAGGTGTTGCTCTAATAGACAGTATCACACAGACCATGCATATAAGATATTTCCTCTTCTAAATCCTTAGCTTTAATCTTGTTTTTCCAAGCAGTAATAGAAATCTCTGAGCGTGTAAAATCTATGGATTTTGAAGAGTTTTACAGGTTTTTTTTTTCTCTCAAAATAGAATTTCCATTAAGAATCAAAACACAGCTTCTAGCTATTCATTAACCTGTTTAATTTCCTCAGTGGAAGACTGAAAAAAAAAAAAAAAAAAAAGCATTAGTCAAAGCAAAAATTCTTGGTCATTCATCTAAGTGTTTCTCATTTTAAAGCCTAGTTTGACCACTTAAATGCTAACAGATTGCAGTCAATTTGTTCACATAAAAGGCACCTTTGGCTTTTGTGACTGAAAATGAATGACAAAACAATTATTCCACCTACTTACAAAGCACTTATTTATAAACAAAACCAAAGTATAATATATTAACATTAACCACTAAGTAATTAACTGCAACCAATATGAAGTGTGGAGAGATATCTACAGTGCATTATTTTCAAATGTTCAACTATTTCAGATGTTTTCCTAGTTATAATATTATTGTGTGACATAATAATAACAACAACAATAGCAATAACAATAATAATAATATGCCCCATAGGACAGGTGCATCTCTCTCCCGTCCCTAGACACCTGCTTATCAGTAGAGCTTGAGATACTATTGTTGTTATCTGTTAGTTATTTCTTAACACAAGGGATGATAGACACCTGTGCACTAGAGATAAAGGCTCTGGGATAGTGTATATCTTAATATTAAACGCATGAAAGAAACTTTCCCTGCTGTGGGGAGAGGCTGTTTGCTAGCAAATCTGGTCATACTGTCTTCTCTATTCCGCATAAGTTAAAATGACTTAGCCATGCATTGGTCATTGCTAATGGGCAATGCATATAGTTAATTGTTATCAGAATGAGTTGTTTTATTTCAGCAGTGGAGAATCCCATTTCAGCAATGCAATACTGACAACTTATGAAGGGATGATTATATAGCAAGTCAAAGAGAATAAACCTTATTTTTCCCTGTTAATCTTGTGGGATAGTTTTCTCTACTTATAATTTTCTTCCCTTCTCCTTGTCTCCTCGCAGGCCATAGGATGATCTAAATGACAACGAAGTTTTGGCATTACAACCTACTGTCCTTTCCAAGGTGCTATTTGGTGACTGCCTTCTTCTTTGGGCGCCTTCTTCTTTGGGCACCTACCTACATTGTTCAAAAAAATAGGTCTATCCTCCCTTTAAAGGTATAGTCTGCTCAAAGGAAGCAGAAATTGCTGAGCAAGCCAGTCTCCAGTGCAGAAGCAATGAAAACCCAGATGTCCTGGTGATTATGCTTCTTTTAACATTAACAGACCCCACTGACACTGTTGCAGAAGGCATAAGAAACCAAGTCTGGGCATACTAGATTTTGGGACGTGTGTCATAACTGAAATGTATATAACTATTTATATAGTCCATATAGGAGAACTTTGTATGTGGAACCTGGAAATGATGAAGAGAGATTTGAATTATACAGTGTAAGAAAGCTCCTGAAAGCTCCCCCTTTGGTGGGCCCCTTAGTCAGAATACAATGACAGGAGAAAGATCATAGCAACAATATGCTATACAATAGGCATACAGTTAGCATATCCATGGACAAAATAAACCCCAGGTAATGGCTGTTTCTGTTTCTCTAAATATCAGCTTTTTTTTTTTTTTTTTTTTTTTTYTTTTTCAGTTAACTCATTAAGTCACAGAATAGCTAACTCTGGGATATACTTAAATAGGCAAATTACTGTCTTCATTCCCACTGTCTGCCTCAATGAATGAGATCAGCTAAGACCAACAGGATATTTTGGGAACATGAAGGTAACATCCTGTTACTTTAGTGCCTTGTGCTCAGCAGAATTGTGTCATTCTAATTTACTAATAAGAAAAGAAAACAGGAATTGACTTTACTGAACACTGCTGTGTTTTTATTAATTACTATTATTTACCCTTCTGCAAAATACATAATAAGGAGAAAAGCAGTAACGTTGCTTAAATGAGTTCAGAATTGCATTATCTTGTGTGGTAAGAAAGAAGGTACTATATTAAAAGTATGTAATTAACTTGTACCATGAATGATGCAGTGCAATACAAAGGCCAGCGTAGAGCTAATGTAGTGGACACAAAATAACGTGTTCTCATGCACAGTATGCTAAAGGTGTACATTATTACTACCATTTATTGTGTTTCCTGAGTTGTGATGTTATTTGGAGAACTTTTTGAGACAGATTTAAAATAGACCCTGAATCATATGCATTTGTACAAGACGGGCATCTCAGTAAATGGGCAAATATTGCACTCCCACCCCACTCCAGACCTCTCTTCCCTGTCTAGCAGTGAAAAGAACATTATATGTCAAGGAGCACAGAGAAGCAAATAGCAGCATGACTGCGTGACAATCCCAGGAGCAAGTTTGGAGACTTCGACACAACCGTGCTGGCTCCGTCATGTTGGTTTGCTTTAGTCCAGTCACTTCGCGTTAGTGATATTGCTCATTGTGTAATAACAGGACAGACAAAACATGATGTGTTGTGTCATAGGAAGGACCTGAAAGAAAATATTCTCTGAAAGGAGTGATTTTTTGGGTCTCTCGAAATAACTCAAAACAAAATATTGCCCCCATATACAGTCACTCCTATACATATATGCATCCTTCCTTCCTTCCTTCCTTCCTTCCTTCCTTCCTTCCTTCCTTCCTTCCTTCCTTCCTTCCTTCCTTTCCTTCCTTCCTTCCTTTCCTTCCTTCCTTCCTTTCCTTCCTTCCTTCCTTTCCTTCCTTCCTTCCTTTCCTTCCTTCCTTCCTCTTCCTTTTTCCTCGGAGGATTCCCTTGCCAGTTGTCAATTCTCTTTGGGAAGGAATCACTTTTCACTTATCCATTTCATGCCTTGGGATGGAGGGTGATCAATAGCAGCAGCAACAACAGGAGTGGGAGAGAAAACTCTGGGTCAAGGACATCAGGGCAGCTGTACACAAAGCATGTTTTCAAGAGTGTTTTAGAGTGGATTTGGGAAAATTAGACTCTTCCAGGTCCTGTCCAAAGAGATTGGCTTACTTTAGGCAGCATCTTAGAATGAAGAGCCAACTGGATATACACCCAGGCAAAGTACTTGAAACATTACACTGCCAATCTAGACCTCAGTCTTTCAGAATTAAAAAAGCCCGGGCTTTGTTGGGAGTACTTCTGAGTATTTATTTTTTATTTATGTTACAGATTTAAATGGATAAAAACTGAGAACTGGAACAATTTAAAGTCAAAAGAAGCTAATTTCTTAGAATATAAGTTATATATAAGGGGAAAATGTAGGAATATTTTTTCTTTTCTCCTTTATTTCACCTTATATAAAAATAACAGTAGGATTGCATATGCCCCATCTCCTGTAAAGAAACTTGAATCATTGTGACGAGGTAGAGCAGAAATAACCTAGCACAAGTTTCTTCTGTCCAGTACCTACCCACATCTTTTCTTTGTTTGTCAAACCAGAACTTCTTGGCATACTGTTTCTGTTCCCATGCTATTATAAATAAAATCCAAGCTCCAAATGGAAAGGGTGCGTCCATCCTGTCATATTAGATTTGTACCATGGAAGACATTACCTTGATAGATAGAGGCAGTTTGGTGCCAGACTTCAACAAACATTATGACTTTCACACTGAATCCTTATCAAAATATCCCCTTAGGAGAAACAATAACAAAAAAAAAAGAACAATTTTTCTTTTTCTGCAGATGTTGATTTCATTTTTTGTCTTCAACACAAAATACAGAAAAGCAAAAGAGAAAAATCTTGACAAGGCCTATGATACTTGTCATCATTTAACAGCAAGTGCCCATTTGCAATGGTACTAAAGCTGGGTGTTTGGGATCATGTCTTCCTACCCCTTCCATCTCAAACAGTCATGGTCTGACAGTTTTCACAGGCCACAGTCAACAAGTAGCCAGCAGCTGATAGGGTTATTAAAGAACACTCAGATGTGCTAGAAGTCGCAAAAACATTCCCAGTTCATTCCAACCCAATGACAAGGTTGCAGTGATGGCTCACCAGAGATCTTCTTGTCAAAAATACTTGCAGAGGCTGCATCTGAAGCTGTCCATTCAAATACTCAATGTTGGAAGTTCCCTTTTTCTCCTTTCAACTTTTTGTTTCACTATCAACATCATTTTTTGCTACTCTAGAGTAGACTTTGGCCTGTTTGTGGACCTTCTTGGAAGAATCCTGTGCAATGCTGACCTGGAGGGAAGAGTGGTCCAAGAATGCTGCTTGTTATTCAAGGCTTGCCTCTTCCAAGCTCAATAAAGTACTATTCCAACAAGCAAGAAAACAAAGGTGGCTGGAGGCCTGCGTAGATGAACAAGGGGTTCCTGAATGAAACATAAACCGATACATAAAGAGGAAGTGTACCAGAGGTGGAAGCAAGGACAGGTGAACAGGAAGACTACAGAGACACAGTCTGAGCATTCAGGAATGTGGTTAGGGAGATCTAACACTCACCTGGAGTTGAAAATAGCAAGGGACATTAACATTAAAGAAAAAGACTTCTACAAATATGGAAGCAGCAAAAGAAGGCTAAGGAAAAGTTCATCTACTGCTGAACAGGGATGAGGCCCTGGTGACAAAAGACACAAATAGGCCAAGGTACCAAATGTCTCAGTCTTTGCTGGTATAATGGGCCTACAGAAATCCTAACCCCTAAGAACACAATCTGGAGCAATGAAGACTCACCCACAGTGGAGGAGGATCTGGTCAAGAAACACTTAATAAATTGGTTATACACAGACCCATGAGCCCTGATGAGATGCAACTGTGAGTGCTGAGGGACCCAATCAATGCCATTGCAAGGCCACCATTGCCACCATTGAAAGGTCATGGTGATCAGGACAGGCTCCAAAAGACTGGAAGAAACCAAACATCACCCTGATTTTTAGAAGGGAGAGGAGGAGGATATAGAGAAATGCTGCAGAAACAGATGGAGGAAATAAATCGAGGTACTATTTCCAGACATGTGAAGGATAGAAGAGTGATTAGAAGTATTCAGCCTGGGTTTACAAAGGGGAAATCATGTTTAACCAACCTAACAGTGTACTATAACTGGCCTGGTAGATGAGGGGAGAAAAACGGATGTTTACCTAGACTTCAGCAAATCTTTTGATTCTGTCTCCCATAACACCCTCATAGGCAAGCTCAGTGATTAGATAAGTGCTTATCTAATCACTTAAGTGATCACTTATCTAATTATTTTCTAATCACTTTAGTGATCTAATCACTAAGTGATTAGAGCTGAACTGAAAATAGACTGACTGGCTGAGTTCAGAGGGTCTTGTTCAGTGGCACAAAGTTCAACTGGAGGCCAGTTACTAGTGGTATCCCCTCAGCTACTCTATAATTCTGTGGAAGAGAGAGTTAAAATTCCAGTACCTGTGCACTTTGAATGTGACTCTGTTCAAGGAGATGCTGCTCTTCTAGACTTCCCCTTATGGCTATAGCTATAATTATCCACCACCATTCCAGCTGTCACTAATGAGTAGTTTGCTGGCTTCCCACTTGAGGACTAGGAAACTGGATGTACTTAAAAATAAGTGTCTTCATCCTCCCAAAATTTTTCTTCTGAAATAAGGCTGGTATAAAGAAAGGGTTGTGAAGAGTCTTGCATAATCTCCTATGTAATTCTTGTCTGCTCCTTCATATGGGATTTTAAAAGGGATGAAAATTTGTTGTTCTATCAAGCTAAAAAGCCTGGTCATTTTATATTACTCTGTCCCATTCAGATTCCTTTCAGATTACTATTATAAAATATTTGATTTCTTTATCTGTAGGTAGCTTTTTCCTTTTCTCTTCTTTTATTTTCTTTTACTCTTTTATACTTTTATTTTTAAGAAGATATGTGGCTTTAAACCTACTATCAGTCATGCTTTTTATCTTTCATGTGTTCATTAAAAGTCACCTGTGGTCACTCCCATATATGAGGTTTGAAAACCAATGTTGAAAACTCATACTGTAGCATGTTGTGTGTCTACATCTATTTGACATTATTCATTTGGTAATTAAAGGGCTTCTTTGGTTCCTGCCTATAGCCCCCATTATTCCCCAGCGCAATTTCCTGAGAAGCAATCAGGTGCTTTCTCCTCTATTGGTCAGGTGGTTGGTCACCTGATAAAGTAAAAACAGCAAATGCAATCAGTTTATTTTGGTGAATACCTCCTTAAAGTGAAAGAGGAACTGAGCTTAGAGAGTTCATTTCTTAAAAGCATGTAAGAAGGGGAGCACCTTCATAATAGAGGAAAAGCCCTCCAGATTTTGTCTGATTGTTAAGGTCTTAACCACGTCCTTGAGGAAAACGAAAGGACAGAATTCATTGAGATGTAGTCTCTTGTAATTTTTTTGTATCATCTAGCAGTTACTTAACTCTTGCTACCTAGGAAAGGTTTGCAGGACCAGTCTTTGCTAAAGAATGAAAGAAATATCTTCAGATTGCAAAACTGGATTGCTGTGAGGAGTTAAGTAAAATTAAAAGTTACTCTCTCTTTCTGCCTTTCAGTTAAAAATATGTATTTTATAGATAAACAAACAATGATCTAGTTTGTTAATTTTCTTCTCCTTTTCATCAGTAAATAAATACCTAGAATAATAACAACTTAATGTTAATCCCTGTTTACACATTAGAGTGTTTTTTAATTTCTGCACAAACATTTGAAAATGCAAATATGGAGTGGGAGCTTCAGAAAAAAATAAATAAATAAGCTTTTGCCTAGAGGATTGGGTTTGGGCTGTTTTGCTAATGCTACTTTGCATTTACTTCATTACTAGCAAAGCTCAAATCGGGTCACAGACTGCATGTCAGCACAATGCACTGTGAGTCTCTCTGCTTTCCCCTTTTGCATCTTGTCAGACTTGTTTCTCTCCACTCTGTAGACAGGGAAAAACACTGAGCAGAAGTTAAGCAAGGTAGATGCTTCAAAACATACCTTCCTCCCTTTAGGACTTTGCCTGCAGACCTGATCCTCCAAGCCTTACTTGTGCAGGCCACCAGACTGACCTCTCCTGATGCCTGATTAGAGTACCCAGTTATGAAAACCGAGTGGATCTTGATGAGCAGACTTTAGTTCCTGTGACTGATGAAGAACTGATTTCTCCATGAAAATGGAGCCTAGGATGATTAGACACTTATGTTCTTCAATTAAGAACAATCTTAAAATCTGAATCTAAAATGTAGGTTGGAAGGAATGTCTGGAAGTTTCTAGTTTCTCCTCAAAGCAAGGTTAACTTCAAAGAGGGGTCAGGGTGGATAGGACCCTGTCTCATCCATTTCTGAAAAGCTCCAGGAATGAACATTTCGCAATCACTGTGGGCAATCCCTTCGTATGAATCTCCCCTTTGTTTAGGGGCAAACAGTTTCATCATTTCCCACCAAAATTTCTTTTATTGTAGATTGCCTCTAATTCTCCCACAGTATATCTCCAAGAAAAAAAATCTGTATCTCCGCTCTTTAAAAGCCTCTTTAAAAGCCATTCTCTCCCCTCCCTCCTCCCTTCTCTCCTCCAGGTTGAATAATCTCAGTCCTTTAATCTCTCCTCATATGTCATGTGCTCTAGGACCCAACCATCCCCATTGCCCTCCACTAGACTCTCACCAGCCTCTTCACAAAAATGCCTATAGTTAGTAGCATAAGAGCAGTCCAAAGGTGTCAGCAATATTCTCAGGCTCTCATACAAGCAGACAAGTCCAATTGTTCCTAGAGAAACTAAGATTTTCCATTGTATAGTGTCTAAACCACAGCTCAAAACTGACAAATTCAATGAAAATCACTGATTTTCTGAATCATATCAGGTTAATCTTGCCAAGACTGTATGATTTCATCCTGAATAATGCAGGCCATAAGAATTCCAAAACTGATGATTCCTGCTTAACAACAACAACAACAACAACAACAACACACACAAAAAAAAAACCCCTCTTTCAAAATCCTGTCAGGTTAAGAGCTCCAAACACTGAATATTTGCATAAGTACTTTAGTACTTTATGTGTTCCAAATCTAATTTTCACCACAGATATACCTATACAGCCTGACAGTAAGTATTTCACGTAAAGGTATACATACATATAAACTTTACTTAGAGTCTCTAAGGGAAGTCAAAGTCTACCCCACCACAGCAAACCAGCTAATATGGGTCAAGTATGGTCTTGCTAACTTATTTCCAACACGGTTTAATCAGGCAAACCATAATTATCAGAGCAAGCTCTAATCTGCCCTGGTCCACTGCATTCAGTAGGACTTAACCGCTTGGGAATGAGTCTGTACACAAATACAAATTGTGATACCCAAGCTGCAGTCAAAGTGGAACTAATTCAGTCAAATTGCTTTGTGATGGAAATAGAACCATTCATGAAGAAAGGCGCAGTGTAAGAGGAGGAAAGCTACCAGAATATCTAGTTCTATTCCTTTCAATTTTTTTGTGTTATTGAAGGATGTTTACTCAGAAATGTAACTATATGTCATTATGATATACATATAGAGATGCTAAGATATATAGATAGCCTGAAAGGAAAAAAAGATATATATATAGAAAAGAAAAAGGAAAGAGAGAAATATATCGGGAACTCTTCAAGGCACTTTAGAAGGAATGTGATATGTAATGATTTTTTGCTTCCTTCTTGTAAACAGTGAAATTCAGTCTTTTGTATTATTTACACATGGGAATGTCACTTTAGATATGATTTTGAGCTGTACACATGCAGATATTCACGGACATATATATGCATGTGTGCACACACAGAGACTCCACCAAGGAACTGAATCTTTCACATCGTCTCCCTGTTTTTCAGATTTCAATGTCAGTAAACAGAAAGTCAATTATTAGTATGCAGAGAAATTTCCCTAAATTACACCTTTAGCCATTTTTATGACAATGCTGACAGTGTTATTACTGAATTGAAGAGAACACCCTGCTGAACAGTGTTTTCCTGCTTTTAGCATGAAGCAAAGACAAAAGCTAGGAGAAAAAAAATACAGCTTTTTTGTACATCTCTTTTGGTGATGTGTTTTTTATGCAAATATCTCATAGTTTTCTACAGTAATGATACCATTAAAAGCCTTGAGATTATTTGTAAGAGAAAAGTGTTACCTTGAGATTAAGACATAAAGTACTAAGTGCATTTTTAGAAACAGAAGATTTTTTCGTAAAGAAGTTAATGTTCCAAAGAAAGCTTTGTTTATTCGAAAGGTTTTATGGCTGTGCTGTTTTCTTCACTTAGCACCTTAATTCTCACGAACCATACGGCTGTCCAGATGTTTAAAATAAAAAGCCCATTTGGGTATTATCAGAGATTACCGAGAAAAAGATATACTGACGTGATGTTTAGCTATGCAGCATAAATTCTCATGGTATACAGCACCCAATAAACTCCATATCCTAAATTTGATGAAACTGAATCCATAAATCATAAAAGTAGAAAAAGATCCACAAAGATCTTAATACAATCTTCTTCAAGGCAGGCGACATTTAAAAAGACTTTTCTAGACAGGGTGATTCCTTTTCTTTTATCAACAAAGTATTATTGGGAAATGTGTTCACCAGGGGTGAGGTGAGGATGTTTCTACCAGGCCCAGATGCACTTTTCAGATGTTCTCATTGCTTGTAATGCTTTGAGAATAGGGTTACCTAACGCCTAAAATACATACATTCTCCTGATTACCTGAATCGTTCATCTCCTGTCCTCCAGGGTTGCCTAATACGCTCCCCAAGCTATTATTGTTTTGCTTCGCATAGCTTGGCCCTCTTGCCGAGTTTCATTTGCTGTCACGCAGTCACAAATTACAGCACTTACTGCAGCCTGCCTCCATTGTAAAGTATCAGTTTGCGCTCGCTGAACTGGAGAGCATGATGATGGATCAAGGTGCATTTGTGCTAATCCATCGCAAGTTGATTCTCCAAAGAATGAAGCACAGTAGGAGGCTCTGGCATTTCCTTTCCATTTTAATTTGCTTATGCGGCTTGTTTGTAATTATTTGCTCTGCCAGGCTTTGTGTCAGCTGTGACAGTCTGTGCTCACTTTTATTTCTTGGTTTTTTTAACAGATTATTAAAATAAAATAAAATAAAATAAAATAAAATAAAATAAAATAAAATAAAATAAAATAAAATAAAATAAAATAAAATAAAATAAAATAATTATGTTTGAGGTTTTTTACTTTCTTTTCACTTTCATAAACAAATCTTTAAAACTGGCCAGATTTTCTGCAGGTGCAGATCACCCTAGCTCCTCTGAGCATGATCTTTTATGCCAGCCGAGGCTGTAACACACTCCTTCTAAAATGCCAGTGATGTAGCTATTGTCTAGACTTCAGTTCTGAGCCAGACTCACATCTCCTAAAGGAACATTTGCCCCATTTTATCTTTGTTCACTTGACAACATCTCCTGCTTCAAGTGTTTTCAAACACACTTTCTCTTAAATGCTTGAAGTTTTCACAATAGGGAGGAAAGTGAATGTTTGCTAAGTGGGAACTGATTACCTTGTGTTAGAAGAGTTCAGTGGGCAACCCCTACTGAATAGGTTTGTATTTATCTTCTACTTCCTCTGCTTTATCAGTGGTTCAGAATCTGGATCTTGGACCACGTCCCCACTACTTGAAATGCTGTGTCTAAAGAGGAGAGTCTTCCCTTCTCATATGAAACACGTTAAGGTTCTTCAGATTCATCCATATCGGAAAAGCTCAAATGCCAAACTCTTATTTTCTTCCCCCTTTCCTCCCTCCAAAAAGAAAAGTGACGTAACTGACACAACATGGTCAAAATGATTTTAGTTTTAGATTGTCAAAAATACTACCCTGACAATTTTTATGTTGTCACATTGATAGTGTAGCCTAACTATCATTGTTGTGAAAATGCTAGCTTTGATTTCCTTAGCATTGCCTGTTCAAATAATTGAGGTTCATTCTGTGATACCTTTTCTTTCTTTTTTCTTTTTTTCCTGTTTCATTTGCACTGAAAGAGATTTCCTAAAACCATTACACAGCCAAACCTGTGTGCTTCCCTCTGCTCACCCAAAGGAAATACACTGTCATTTTTAGAAAGTGCTTTCTTTTCTCCTCAATAATTCTTAGAAAGTCTAATAAAAGTCTTAAAACATCTCATTAGAAGATAGGAATGGAGTAGAATTAGTATCTGATATGCAAGATTATATAAGAAAGGGTAATAGGTGTGGGCCCTGAGGCAGTAATTTCACTTTTCTAACATTAAAAGTTTTAAAAAAAGTTTATTAACAAGCATAACGAGTGCTGTCACATGTGACTTAGGACTTAAATTTTGGCTTATAGTCCCGGAAAGGTGCCTTGAAAGTGTGAAGGGTGCAAGAAGAGAATCTTTTACTAGCAGGATAGGCTCAGTCAGTCATTAGTGGAATTTCTGTGCAGGGTAATAAATAAGTTATCCTATTTGAATCAAGAAAGCTTTTGTTTCAGAAGCCACTATAAATAAGCATTCTCAATTTAGTTGATCAAGGCTTGTAATCATTGTTCTTAATTAATAGCAATTAAAAGTGTGTATTCTTGCTATTGTTTATATGTGTTTGTGTTTGTGCCTACAAGTTGCAATAACAGTAAAATCACCAGCTCTACCTAAAAATTGAAAATTAGACATTAAAATGAACTCCAATCTCTGGAGGACTGATTTGTAAAACTTCATTCCTAGCTTTGACCTCAGAAAGGAGTAGAAAATTGTAGATATGAAGATCCAATGTTGTCAGGGAAAAAATCAATAGCAATCCTTTCGAGCCAAGTTAAATTGTGTACACAAAAATAGCAGGATGTTGTGAATTCAATTAGTAGACTAATTAGTTGTCCTTTCAAATTTCTCAGACAAAGTGTCACATCATTGTTATTTTAGAATCATTCTCAATACCGTAAGAAATAGCAATCATCTATCACAACCTTAAAAACTCCTTGAGGCTCTGAGCACTCTGTGACTGACAGGCAATAATGCTGCATGTTGGAGACCACCACATACATCCAGAGGATATCCACATACTATAGATGAAGTGTTAATAATTTTATCAATTTAGGTCTGCTGGGTAGCAAAATTTTAATGAGATGAAACTGAGCCTCTAAGTCTAAAGCTTGCAGTGTTCACACACAAAGCTGTGTCTGGCTTTCCTGACAGACAGAAAGGTGCTGTGAGGAGGACCAGAGGTCTGCATGGTCATGGGTAAGCCATTTGAAGGTGAAGGTGGATAGGGAATGGTCCTGCATCACTTTCCAATCCAAAACCTGAACATCACCAAACAAGAGACAAACCAAACAAGATAAGGGTATTTTTCACATACCGTGTGGTTGAACTTTGCCACGGGAAGTTTTAGTTAAGGTCTGGAAGCACCTGAATACCACAGGTGCTTTAATTTATTGTCTCATCTACCTGATTGTTTCCCATTTACATTCAGGATGATGTTCATCTTCAATATCGGTAAATATCAATATCAGTAAATATTTCAGTGCTGAAAAACTTGCTTAAAACTTGTCCATCTCTTTCTTCCTTCATTGGGATTCTTCCTGTAGGAGAATGAGCTGTTAAGCATTCACAGAGAAGGTCTTATATTAATGCAGGCAATTTGGGCATCATCCATTTCATCCTTTTCTCTTGACATTTCCTCTGTAATGGTCTAGTTACTGTGCTCTCAACGTGACATGGGATACTGTGAACCCACCTCTGCATGAAGAGGTTCAATCTTACGTCTCTCACTTTTCTAGTAAACTCTTCAACCACCCAGACATAGAACAGAGTGAGGGAATGATAGAAATTGTGCATATTGCTATTCATTACTCCCTCCTGAGGAAAGTAATCTACTAGATAGCTAAATAATTTGAGATTCATGAAACCAGACAGAGCACAAGTAGGAACATAAGTCTGTAGACTAGTGATTAGGACCCCCTGGAGACCTAATTTCCTCCTCCAACAACACTATTGCATGTGAAAACTATTCCAGTGTAAAACAGAATATTTGCTTCCTTTTTCCTGTGATTCAAAGAGTCCCAGAGTGATTGCCTTTCATAACAATGATATCCTCAGCAAACAGTGTCTTTGTATACAGCTGATTTAACAGGAGTGAGGTGCAAGGTAGTGATTTCCAACAATAAACTTGGCTAATTGTTATAACTACCCTCCCTCACACAGCTAGCTTTCTTTCCTTTCACTTTTTCCCTTATATTTTTTAGCACTGAAACAGCTGATTCTGACTTTTTTTCCAAATCATGCAGCTATTGTTGAGTGAGCAGATATCCTGACCTTCAAGAAGTCCTGAGTTACCACAACTTGCAAATTAAAAAAAAAAGCAGCAACAAAACCCCAAAATATAAATGTAATTTCTCTTTTAAATCCCACAGAAGGTTCCATTAAAAGTCAGTTCTCAAAATTTATATTTATAAAAAGGCAATATTTCCCTTTGCAAGCAGGTTACAGAGGCAGCCAACAGAGAGAGCAAATTGCAGGTCAGTTTCTACATTTCACTTTGAGATCTTCTGGGAACCTCTGACATTGTGAGAAGGGCACACTTTGAGGACTATTGAGATTGCTGCTGCTGCTGGGAACAGATAGCTGCAGGAGACCTTGGCTTCTAGTAAGCTCAAGCAACTTTGATCAAGCTCTGTTAACTGTTCCTGGCGAGAAGGTGTTTTGAGCTGCTTATTTCCAGGTGGCTCTTGGTGAGAGAAGGCCAAGCTGCCGTTCACCAAGTACTAGAGAGAGATGTACTAGGAGGAGACATATACCACCCCCAAGACCTAATACTAGCTCTCATATATAACTCATACAGGACTCCACGGAGCTCATGTGCTCAAAGACGATGGGGATACGTTGTGAGGGTATGGTCCACTGAAGCACTCACTGAAGCAACAATCCCTGGGTATGTCAGAGGCTTCATCATTGTCAGCTTCCTGCTCTCTTTTGGTTATGGAACCAAAATTCGGATGTTCTCTCAGATGTTCCATTGTTAAGTTACTTTTTTATTACACTGTTACATCTAATGGAACTACTAAGATGTCCATTCCTTGACTAAAAGTGATCCTGACATATTACCAATCTCTTTATTTTTGAGAGATTCCAAACCTTCTCCAGAAAAATGAATGGTGGCAACAGTCCAGTGCTGAGCAGGCAATTAGACCAAAGGACCTCCAGACATCCCTTTAAACCAATACTTCTATGACTGTGAAACCACTGTTTTACTATGCTTACTTCTAAAAATCTTGTCCTTAACCTAATCTCAATTCTTTCCTTCCAATATTTGGATGGTGATTTTTTTCCTGTCTTCCATAGCTATGACTTTTCCTTTTCCAGGGGCACATTAAGAAGTTGAAGGTTGTTATCCACCATGCTTTCATTTTATTCTTTAGGATGAGCAATCTAAATCTTTTCTAAAATATGTTTTTCAGATATATGATCATTTTAACTCTTGTGAAATTTTCACTCCTCTGACATTGATCCATGCCTTCCTTAGATATCTTGTTCTTCTCAGTGCTGAATAAATTAGAAGGACAATGGCATATGGTTTTGAAGGTTAAAATATTGTTTATATATTTATCGTTGGGTAATGGGGATTTTGAACAAGATGACACTGTCAACACCAGTATTCACGCATGACACACTGTATCATTTTCTGCATAATGGCTGCTCAAGCAGCTGATCTCAAGTCAGATTTTTTCTTTTTTTAAAGCTGATTATACCTATGAAGTGTTATACTTCGCATGAGCCTCTAACAATTTTTAACATTTTTCTTTTTTTTCATTCCCTCAAATCTCTCTCTAGTGTGTCAGGATCATTTTGAATTCCAGTCCTGATCTTCAGCTTCCTGAAAGCTGTTATCACCTGCAGATTTAATAAGTGCACTTTCTATTCCATCATCTGTGTCATTAATAAAAGTATTAGATAGTTCTAAAATGAAGACAGACTCCAGCCACTACCCCCTGTTTTGGATACAAACCATTGATAGTTAATCCCTGAGCACAGCCTTCTGATAGTCTTTGTGCCTTTTCCATAACATTTTCATCCAGACAAGATTTCTCAGACTCCTTGGAGAAAAAAATACCTCTTAGACTGCCTCTAAATCTTAATAAAGTCAAAATTTTATATATATACACATTATATTATATATATTGGTCCACAAATAATTTTACAGAAATAAATTTGCTAGTTTGGCATGCTTTGTGCCTGATAAATCTAGGCTGTTACTCATTGTTTTCTGGAGATTCACAAAGAAATTTAAAGAAATTTATAGAGACTGTAATCTCTTTTTTTTTCTTTTTTTTGGTGCACAAGTCATAGTCACAAAATGTTGCCCATTATTTCATACATTTCCTAAACAAACAAATATTAGCTTTGTATTTTATTTTTAAAGGCATATGAAGAGAATTTATTTTTAAACTAGGTTGAAATAAACATTGTACCCATGTTTAGTATTTTGCAATGAGAGCGTGCTACTCAATACAAATATCTAGATTTATGCAGAGAGATGTGAAACATCTTTATTAGCTGTGCGTATGAAGTACTTTCAAGAAATTTGCTTTGCAAGAATGCAAATATAGTCATGTCTTCAGAGTCCATAGGAATAGAAAAGGTAATTGCACCTTATGCATATATATGATAGAACAAAAGCTTATGGTTATTTCAGTTGGAGCTTATTCTGACCTCAGAGACAGAATAGCATGAAGGAAGTGGATAGTCTTATTTTATGCAGATAGCTGGGCTTTTAATAGAGTGGAGAAAAGTAATCCATGAATCAGGACTGGGAAGTACTTCACCTAGGACTCAAATTTGATGTCTAAAGTCAGGCAGTGCAATTAACCTCTGTTGGTCCTGTCTGTTTTCTTCCTTTGCTCACTGATCACACTCTGCTCTCATCTTAACTGGCTGTCCATCAAGCTCATTCTTTCATACCTCTCAGGTTACAAGGCTTGAGATCTGACCTTAATTTTACTAATGCACACAAAATTGAACAGATTTGCATCAGAATTCCCATTACTACCATAAGAAGGAGGTTGAATAGTTCGTGTTTTCCCCTTTAACCAGACTTATGCTGACTCCTCTTTCTGCAGAAAAATCAGAAGTTGTTACTGTTTTCTGCACTTTGGTTATGGGGTAAACTGGACCAAGGAGTGATCGGGTTTATAAACATTTCCGGGCTGTATTTTCAGCCATCCTTTGCTGCTGCTCATATGACACTCAGCAGTGAAGCTCTTTAGGGGATCCTCATGGGATACTCATTCACATTTTCTAATCACTCCATGCAGAGGGAAATAATGGTACATGGCAGGACTCCACCATTGCCTTAGCCTGTTTAACGCATACGGCCTTAAGTTGTAAGTGTCAAACCACAGAGAATGAACTAATGAGAGGGAGATTAGTGTAACAACCCTTTAATGTGGTATCATGGAGGCACACAATCGTGTCTTTGGCTGTCTTCTTCCAGAATAGTTTTTGTAGGCCTCTGCAAAATATCTACTTCACTTTCCTGACGTGATTTCAGGGCTCTCTTGTGCTAAGTTGGGCAGCAGTCCAGCCTTCTTGCAGGGGCCGTGTACTTCAGGCAACCTAATGCCCATTAGGGATTTCTCTCTAGACTAGCCAGGGATATACAGTAGGAAATAAAAAAAAMCAACCTTCTCTTAAATATCCAGGGCAGTAAAGGGAAATAAATGTTGGAGAAGGAAAAATGTAGGAGCTAGAAAAATAAATAAATAAAAAAAAATCAATTCCTACCTAAAAACTACAAAATGCTAAAGTGGGATTAAAACAAGAAGTGACAAAAATATCTCTGAACAACTTATGGATTTTTCTTGACCTATGTTAAGGATAAGTAGAAGGTGAAAGCATCCATGTTATTAAGGTTATCAGTTCAGGGACCTTTTCAGTGCAGATGGGATGATTAGTAAAAGGAGAAGCAAGAAATAACATGCAAAGAGACACAAGCCTGAAAGGYAATGGATAATGAAGACAATGACAAAGAACAAACCCCTCAGTCACTAACTGATGCCACAATATAAGAACTAATGAAGAGAAAGAGAAATGTAGAGGACATGAGACTTACCTTTTACTAATTTATTTTTCATTTTTTCAGGAGCAATGATTATAATTACTGTGATGATGATGAAAACAATGGAATGGAACAAATGCTTTTATTKTTGTCTGAACCCTGAGAGAACTTGAGTGCATGACCTCCATCATAAGACAAAGTTCTACAGCAGTAACAAAATCAGAATACACTTAAACACTTTGCATGAAAAGTGTGCTGTTTCATCCATTGTTGGAACAGCTGACCGTGTTACAGCATGCTGGTCTGCTGTCTGTGCTCATCTGGTAGTTATTAGTAAGATTCAACATTTGCCAAGTTTGTTCAGTCTCTTGGTATAGATTTTCTATTGCTGTCATAAAAATCATGAAAGCATGATATCTTTAAATGACAGAGAAAGTTCTGATGCTTTGGGTAATAAATACATGTTAGTATGATGAGATTATCTATACATGGTTTAGGAAGGATCAGCACATTCCTTCATGGCCCTGCAGAGGTTTGTGGTGGGGATGGACCACAGCAGAACAGGGATGGACACACAGAGCTGAGACAATCGGACACTTGTGCCCCTCCGATGTGCTATATGTTGTGACAGCACAAGATGTCCATCTAGAAATGCACTTTGTGGGACTTCTTTTCCATGCTTCAGAGCCCACARCAGTTTAGAGCATCCCAAATGCTTGACCTGAAGGCATCACTGTAGGAGAGAATGAGATAGGAACCAGAAATGAATAAAGATCCCAGGACTGTATGAACTGCTAGGAATGGGGAGCAGTTATAAGCAYGTGTTTTGTTATGTTTTTAAAGAATCTTAGGTGAATTACAGGTCAAGTATTAATTAGCTTTCATGAGGTGGTTTGTCTAATGTATAAAGAGTATATCAGTTTCTCATGCATTATTTTATCCCCTTTTTTCCACTGCTTTGTTGTTCCCTGTAGGAGAAGTCTCCTGTGTTATTATGACTGATGATTAGAAAATATAGTATATTTCTCTGGTGAAAAGTAACTCTGCTTTCCAAGATTTTTTTTTTTTAAACTATCGTGGAGAAAAATAGTAGAACAAAAAAGAAGAAAATAGGTTTTCATCTGGTTTCCCTTTAAGAATGTAAAAGAAAAAAAAAAAAAGGTAAATAGCTCTTCTTTAAAAAAAAAAAGATTTCACTGCGGAAATACATTCACCTCAGAATATATTAAAATATATTTATTTTAAAATGGTCTTTTTATTTTTAATACACCAAGCTACATATTAGCACAGGTGTATATATATTTTTCTCCCATTAAATTTGTTTTAAACTGTTACACAAAAGAAAAACAAAAGTAACTGTATGTCCTGAATCAGAATAACAGCTTTTGTTACTGGCCTCAAGGTTCTAATTTAGGTGCAGAAGTAGAGCTGTTCTTTTCCACCATAAGCTCTTTATCTGATTGCCTGACAATGTTGAAGCCTATTCAATTGAATCAGGAAAGAGATGACTCCTATCAAATCCTATCAAATTAAAATAAGAAATAAAAGAAGCTATGCAAAAATTAAAATGCTAAGTATCTCTTTCGGTATTTTTAACCTATTTCTGCAGCAGGATCTGATGCAGGACAATGAAATCTAGCAGTAGCTAATGTAGCTGAACAGGAGAGAGATGGTGCAATTTGCCAAAATGAATATTCTGCATTTTGCTAAACCTCTAAGCCTGTTTTTTAATAGGATCTGAAATTTCTTTTAGAAAAAGGACAAGAAGAAAAGAGCATGAAAGAAGCTAAAGAGAAATACTTTGCACCTACAGTTTGTCTTTTCCTCAAAAAAATAATGAAAATAAAATCAGAACTTTTCTGTTTTTCCTCCCAATCTGCAAACTCTAATCTCTAYTGCTGGTCTCTGCCTGTTACCTGCTCTGCTGCTGGTGTGGGGAGCAGTCTGAGACCACATAGTGGGCAGCTTGGCAAGTGGCATCTTCATTTACCATAGTGAAATCTGACAGGGACCCTAAATTAGAGATTTTACTTTGGTTTCAACCACTCTTACTTTACAAGATGAAAAATAATGAACACAGTCACCATTAATTGTTTTCAAGTATTCATATGTGGGGACATGAAAAAATATATCCAAAATTTTTTCAGMGGTAAATAAATACAGCTTTTATTTTTTCTTCTTGTTCTAATGGCATAGCGTTGGCCTTAAGCCYATATATTTTTGCTTTCAGCCACTGGTTCTCAAGAAATTTCATATTTTTTGGTTAAATATATATAAATTCTGTGCCATTTTCCAGTCAAATTAATTTCTCAGAAAAAAGAGATATTACCATATATTGATAAAATTTAACTCAAAAACTAATCCATTCTCTGCCAACAACTTACAAAAAAAAAAAAAAAAAAGTGTAAATAGATATACAAAGGGCAGTTTTTAAAATATGCTAGCTTTGTCATGAAAATAATCACAGTGGTTTAATAGTGATGAAGTCTACAAATCATGAAATAAAGTTTCCTGATGCAGCAGCACACATCAGCTTTCAATTGTCCATCATTTTTATTTACTTTCAGAGAAAATGAACATCATCCCCACTGAAGGAATCTGACAAAACCATGCTTGTAAAAAGAAGAAAACAGCATTTTCCTACCTCTTGAGGACATACAAAAAGAAGTTTGCAAATAGATTTGTAACCTTTGACAAATGCTTTGCTGAACGATGAATAAAATAATCATCTGCATACTAAAGTTAAGAAAAAAATACTGAAACAATTTGTAACATAGAAAATGAAAATAGGAAATTTTGGATTAAGATAATTTTAACATTTCACACATATAATTTCACAGAATTCCCTTACAAGTTGAACATTATTTTTCTACTAAGRAGATTTAGTTTGAAAAATTAAAATATAAAATCAACCTCAAAGAAGATTTTTTATTAAAAAATGACAAAACATGTTTCAGCCATTTAAAAATATTTCTTAAGATAAAATGGGAAGAGAATGACCAATTCATATGAACTTTTTGGCTTATCATGCCAGCAATTTGTGACTAAAAATGTTTGAAGGACTTAACTCTTTACTCATTAAATCAGCTTGCCCTCCAGCATTCAAAATTCCCCCAGATTTAGTGTTTTGTAAAAGAAAAAGTCTTTTATGATTGGTAGGTAGTCAATTGCTAAAAYAGCAGACAGTATGGAAAAAATCCTTGTCTATTGGCACTATTGATAATGCCTTCATTATGGAGTTCACTAATTGCAGAACAGATACAAATTGTTTTGTAAAAATGTATTGATGAAGCATAAAGAACAAGGAATGAGCCTTCAGCTTAATCTATCAGACATAATAGTGGCAATCCCTGAYGCGTTAAGAAGTTAATGTGACTTTAATAGGTTGTAATCAGACTAATAAAGGTTATAGCCATTCACTTTAGTAGCCAGACTCATTTAATAAAACTATAACTTTTGTTCTTGGGCTCTTCTCAGACTCTAAGTACAATTCATCTTGAACAGGGGCAGAACATTGCTTTAATGTAGTTCAAACAGCAAGAGGCTCTGGGCCATCCCCTTTTCAAAAAGAAAGGAAATAGAGAAACTGTCTCTAAAGGATCTGGCGTTCAGCTTAGAGTGAACTGGAGTCGTCTTCTTTAAGAGAAGAGAGAGATTTAGAAAATGCATCTCCTAAGTGGGAGACATCAAGTTGCACCTGGAGGTCATTTGAAACGCTTCCCTCCTGTTTGCAACAGCCAAATAATTTTTTTATACACACACACACACACACACACACATTTATTTATTTACTAATACATTCCATTTGGGAGTGTAAATAGCAATATTGCAACTCCAAAAGAATTAGTAGAGCTTCTAATTGTTGACGAAAATACTGCCACATACTATGCTGCCTTGTTTAACATGCTTTCTTGATGGTCGAATAGCCTGATGGAAGGAAGATATTTTAGTTGAAGGGAAATTTTTATCCTTGGCCGACTCCAGTACTTGAAGGATCATTCGACTAAATCCCACCAAATAGGAAAACTTCTGTGTGTGCCTGTTTATTTGACTGAAAGAATGGAAAATCTTGCCCTAGGGAAGACTAGAGGGACATTAAATAGCTCTAAAGTTTATTTTGATGGGATTTGAAGAGTACTCAATGTCATTATGCTTGCCTTTGAATGATGATGCACTCCCCTTGACCATAGCAGAAGTGTTTACCCCTCAGCAAAGTTGGCAAATGGAAGGTGGATCTGTCCCACACTGGTGCACAAAGGAAGCAACAGCAATTCCAGCTTTGCAGAAAGGGCTACATTGCATGTGGAAGCGTCAAGGGACTGGGGGCCTTTGAAAGGCAAACAAGTGCCACTCATTTGAACTTTAGTTTATCTGATAGAAAGAGCTGTCAGATATACTCAGCCTCTCTTTCTTCCTTTCAGTGGCTCTGAGACAGGACGCACTGAGATAAGCCAAAGAAAGAGCAGGAAAGGGCAGGCAAGCAGTTTAAAGCAGCTGCATTGTGTAATGTGACAGAAAAAGAGCAGAAGAGCTCAGCTGGATGTCTGTAGTTAATGTTTTAAATATTGTCCCATTGAGCTTAAGTGCTAGCCAAAGCAATTTCACTTTAATGGCGATTCTGCTTCAAAGGCACTCTGCTGAAATGGAGAGAGAGAGGCAGATGCTAATGCAACGAACTCTTCTCCAGAGCCTATTGTGCCTCTGCAGGACCAYGGGGGAAGGACCTGACTGCCTCCCATGCTCAAAGCCAAGGGGAGTCTTTCCCCATAAATCAGTGGAGTCTCCCACTCTTTTCAGTAGGTGCTGAATGAAGGTGAACAAAACTCCTAAAATGCAAACAAAAAWMCCCCCAAAAAAACAACAAAAAAGCCCTCCTGAAATGCCTTTGAACTTCCTATTTCCMGTTCTGTCACTCACAACTATAGTTTTTGAGATTCAAGATACACGTTTTTGAGATTTGCTGCTATTTCCTTCAGACAGAATACTTGGACAACATTTTAATCTTGCTGATCACTTCCTCCTTCATATTTTGTCAAGGCACTTCTCATATACTGAAGACCCACTTAAACAAGCTCACTACAAGACATAAATATTGGCCCAGATAAATTTATCAATGATGAGACTGTCGCTGACTTCTATAAGCTTAAAAGCTTATAGATAGCTAGKAATCTCTGGCTAAGGCCTTTGCGGCCAGGTTCCCCTTTCTCTATTGAAGGTTTGTTTGKTTTTTTTTTGAATAAACACTGACTCTTTGAACTATGTCAGCAGTCTGTGAACACTTAATATTTAGCTGAAGATCTGGTAGAAGCTCCAGTTCCTCTACAATAATATGCTAAGGTGAAGGTAATATTTCAAGTGATTGCAAATGTTTAGTAGCATTCAAAATGACTTTATTACATATGCATAACCTGCAGTAGAATGCATAATGTTTCATGTATGAATCAAAAATAAGACTCTCCTAGCTAAATGTGTGTCTAGGATAGCTGTCTACATTAAAACTGGTCACCTTGTTAATCTTTGTAGTCCATGGGATCATGATCAATACTGTCAACGAAGCTTAAGGTGTGTTTCAACTAAATTAGTGCCTGCAGATGAGATGGAGTTTAGGCTAACAGACTGCATTTCCTCTATTGATTAATTCTCCATTTGATAAAATAGGAACCTGATACTCATATTGTAGATCTATACATTTAAGGGAGTTRAATTCCCTCAAAAACCCTACTGTAATTTAGGAATAAGTTGTGACTGTAACTATCAAATATCTGCTCTTATTCCTTAGTCAGATTTTTATGCTCTAACAYGCAATCACACACAAAAATATATTAATGTAGGTCTCTGAGTTAGACGACATGATCAAGAAGCACTCTGTATTAACTTAAGAACATCAGCTTAGCACATGTGTCTTTATGGTACTAATGTTAGATATACTGGACCATATTTGATTGGCATATGCAACTAGATCCAACCTAATAAATATGTTGCCTCAAAATATGTTGCAACCCTAAGAATTTTATCCCTGTTGCAATGGATGAACATTTCTGAAGAGGTGACATGTTCTTGGGAACTTTCCTGCATTAGTTTTTCAGCTGACATCTCATCAGCAATTGTAAAGGAGACTCTTTATTCTTATCTCTTATCTTTTCTGTCATTTTTTCTCTGTTTTGTCAAATGGATGCAAGCGTTTTGGGCTAAAGACTTTCTCAGTGCTACTGTGTGCAAGAGGGCCCCGCTACTACCATGAGACTCTGACCTTAGTTGTGGCAATATGATKTTCTTTAACATCGTTGCTTGTATAGAAAGCAATTATTCCATGTCACTTTGCTGAAAGAAAGAACTTTACATAGGAAGGCTCAGTTGCTTTATTCCTAAGCTTGTCTGTGAGATATAATGACAGCTCAAGCAACAGAAGCTTAAAAAATCTTGGGAGCAATAATAATAAAAAACGCAGTGTATAAGGCATGACTTTTTCCTCTTTTGTTTTCATTTCCAAGGAAACAGATCCAAGATCAGTTGGCAACATGGCATCATCCTTTATTTTAAGTCAGTATATTGTTCATAAGATCTTATGAATACAGTTTCCCTGCAGATATGTGGAATTAAATTTCATCAATTTAATGACAATGTCTGAAAGATTCAAAAGACCTCTGGTTTTGATGCCTCATTATATGTGAGATTGCTTGCAAAGCCACTAACCACATGCAGAAGCTGTGTGAAGGACCCGCTAATGTGGCTGCTGATTAAATTCACAGTTCACGTAAATCCTAATAAAGTCAGGCCAAAGCAAAAAGGCAGTTGTCTGACATCTTCCAGCACTGCAATGCTTTTTGACACTTCCTTCCTTATTATTTTATTTTCTATGTGCATACTGATCACTGTAATAAATATTAAGATAATAATTCGGTGGAGTCTAAATGCTCTGTGCATTTATGCCGCCATTCTGTGCAAGTCCAAAGCTGGTCAAGACAATTAGAAACAGAAATATGTTTGCTAGAAGGCACATATGAGTGAATTGAGTTCTTCAGCTATGTCACAAGTTCATTATCTTAACTGACTGCTGGAAATCTCAAGCAGAAAATCAAGAGATTTATAACTCTGRGGAAGATTTGCCAATTCTAAAAGGTTAGGGGAAGGGAAATTTGCTCAGCCACTTCCTGGTATGAACACATTCTTAAGCTTAATCATCTTTCCTTTTGACGATCATCAGTCCAGAATATTCTATAATCAAGAAAAGATTCATGAAGTATCAAGAAATAGCATATTTCCAAGTTTGCATTTAACACACAATAATACCCCTTGAATAGTTTTGTGAGCAGAGCTAGTGAAGCTTAATTTTTTACAAATTTATGTTCTACAGTCTTGATGGCCATCCCTTCCTGTGATAAAACTCAGTATTTTGGTTGCTCAGAAGTTCTCTGTGGCTCCTTACTCAAATACTATACAACCTTCCCTATGACTTTTATCATGGCAGTGTTTCCTTCCAAAATTTCCTATGGTGTCCCTCTGAAATAACCMATGCCACTCTACTCAGTTTCCTTCCATATTCTCTGTCCTGGCAGCTGCCTAACTGGCAGCAAAAAAAAGAGTATTTCAGATCCAGCTATATTTAGTGGCCATAGATGCCTAGCTGGTAGCTGTCTCATCTGGCCAGACTAACAAAATGGGTAATGGCTGAAATCTCTCCTCTTTTCCCTCAGCAGGAACCATGATATGATCTTTACCCTTCTAAGAAAAATACACACATGAAAAATAAAAAGTATTTGGAGTTTATTTGTTGAAAGTTTTTGGAAGTAATCAATGACTTCCAGGGTCATTGAACCAAGAGAGACGTGGCAAATTCTCAACATAAATTAGCTGGTGCTAGCTTTTCCAAAGTATGAATTCTATACATTATATTGATTCTTGCACAATTTGAGTATAAAGGGACCTTTTAATGAAGACCATCATTCCATCCCTCCACAGAGTTCAGGAGCAGGCACCACTGGCAGCCCAGGCTTCCTGTGATCATACTCTCTTCTCACTAACAATTCAGTTAAACTGCTGGGCTGGAGATTTTGCCTTGGAAATTTCCCTTGCTCCAGAGACAAACAAAATGAGAAGCTATGTATCCAAAATGTCCACTGCCACAACTTTACCCAGAGCTMAGCTACTGTGACTGCACACTAGAGAGAAAGTTAGCAATGAAAGAAAAAAGAAGGTAATGCTGAACCCCGCTCTGAAAAGCAAAACACAGCTACTAAGATTTTTTTCTTGTGTAACATCATATCCAATTTCTATATTCATTCAGGTTTTAGAGGGAAGAAGTTTCCAAAAGTTTGCTTTTGCTTTTAGCTGCTATTTTTTTCCCACAAACTGAAACCGAATGAAGGGTGATGTCTGCAGAGAACACACTATGTATCATTTATTTACTTATTTATTTATTTGAACATTTTAATTTCAAGAGGTTCTGCAGATTCACAACCTTTTACTGAGTTATACCTTTGACAATGACGTGTTTCTCTACATCACCTCACTCCCCAAATGAAGTGCTGAAGCATGTGACACAGTTGTGACTTCAACATAATAAAAAACACTGGAGATCATCTCTACAAAGAGTAGGTCTCCATAGGAATGGAAAAGATCACAGATTAGATCTGCGAAGTGTCTTTATGCTGTCTTTCTGATGGCTGGTGGGAGCACCCAACAATTGCTTTCTGCTGAGACCATGTCTGGGAAACACAGGAGCCCAAGGGACAGGTCAGGTGGGGTGTGYGTAAAGTTTGGTTAGAAACAGAGAAGGTATTAAATAGAAACCCTTACCATACATCAATCCCGGCACCTGTGCTGTACATACTTGTGTACAGCCATAACTCATTGTACACCCTCTCCACAGCTTTGGATGATTTTGTGTTGTCCACTCTCACTTTGGGATCAAATGCTGCTTCTTACTATAACCCTAGTTCATAGGCAGCAGTTTTTTTATCTCCTGCTTCCACAACTTCAGTATAAATCAGAAAGTTCTTTTCAGGGATAAAATATGTATTATGTCATTCTCTAGGAATTGTGGATTAGCTGCCAGGAATCATCTTAGGATAGTTGTGTGATTAATGCAATCTCTACAGCCTAGAGGCAGCTCCATAACAGTCAGTTAGGCTCTATTTCCATTGACAATACTTAATATGTTGGTTTTGAATGCAGAAAAGAGAGATTTTTCATGTTTATATTCTTTATTTTTACAAACTTTTATGCAACATCAACACCTATGAGAGCACAGATTTCCCTATGAACAAATCTGGATATCTTCTCAAAAGTGTCCCACTTGTACCTTCATCCCAACAGAAGAGAAATTTTCTCTTCTGAAAGAGTAGTCATCCATGGGTCATGCCAATGTGTTAGCCTTGCTCAAAGGTGCTGAAGATCAGCTTTAGCACTATAAGATGCAACTTCTACTCTCATCTTGTACGGACCTGGCAATCCCAGACCGGGTACATAGGACATCAAGAGACAGCTAATCAAAATAACGTCATGGATTTTGTCAGTCTGGTCAGCTCTTCAATTTGGAAAACATAGGTCCAACTTCCCATCTACACGGTCAATGTGATACCATAGCACTCTGAAGTATTGAATGAGCTATTCCAAATGCAAGGAGTGGTTATTTCAGTAGGRCCCACCTGTTAGAAAATATTTAAATCATTGGTTTTCAATATAGCTCTTAGCATGAAGTCCAAAATGAGTACTATATGAAAAAAAAAGAGTTTTTTTCAGTTGTTTCCTAATATTTAACTTTAATACATAAGAATCTTGTCATACTGAGGGCAGCAAATTTTATGTAATTTTCTGTTTTCACCAACATGGTAGAAAGGAATGTTTTTTTAACATGTAACATTTTAATATGTAACATTTTCATGTAACAGACAATCTGAGGTCTGAATAATCATGAAGATCAGTAGTGAGGATGGGACAAGCTTAAGAAAATATGCCGGGAAGAACAGAAAAGTTCTAATTCCAGGGTTTCAGAAGAGATATTTCAACAGATTTTGACATAGCTTTCAAGAATTTTAGTTAAATAATTTTACTTATTCATTCTATTCCTGGAATGAATAACTAAAATCAAACCTTTAAATTATGGTAGATTTAATTAGGTATTATCTCATTTAAATTTAAGTCTGTAAGTGAATTCTTTAACTTTATCTTGCTGAGATTTAACTAAGTCTTGCTGAGATTCCTTTGAACTGGGTGAAGAGTACATGGTTTTCTAGAAACTGTTTAGACTATCTAAGATTTGAATTAATGAAATATGATCCTGTACTCCCAGTTTAATACATATTGTAACCCATAGAGATTTTTTTTTTGTTTATAAGACGGCATTTATTCTGCCTCAAGTTGCTAATAGTGTGTAAAAATGGGCTGCATTTATTTGCTCTTTGCAATGGAATGAGGAAATATATGTACCTAAGGATTTGATTCATAAAAGCCTAAACTTCTTTTGGGATGTTACTTCTTAATTTCCTAAATTCATTCTTAGATAATTTCCTTTGTTAACTAGTTTACCTGTAAACCACTTAAAATGTTTTTAATGTTTGGAGACTTTCAGTTTCATTTATTTTTTCCTTTGGGTGTAACAAAAMCCATAAATAACTAATTCATCTGCACAGAAGTGAAGGAGAAATAAAACAATGGTTTCAAGGAAATATCTCTTTAGTGAGGGGGAAAAAAAAAAAAAAGAAGAAGAAGAAAGAAGAAAGAAAACCTCCTCAAAGACCTAGCTTCRTAAAATGGCAGAAGCAGAAATATCTTCATTTATGCTTAGTGGTTAGAGTGCTTAGTCAAGATGAGAGATCAAGCAGGCAGACACTGGGAGAGGGAATGACTCTCTATGCTGGCCAACGGTACACCCGAAAGGCATATTTGTGTTGCAGTACTTGATCTAGTGAATAATTAATAAGGTTGAATATGGAATAAATTCAGAAGGAGATACTATGAATACAACATAAGACTCTAGCATGCTCTGGGGACCTGGTTAATGTGGGTTCAAAGTCTTTCAGAAATAAGAAAGATTTGAATGTGGATCTCCCAGTTCTTGTTAAAATGAAACAAAACAAAACAAAATCTCCTCCGGCTGCTGTGTGAATTGTTCTCTCTCATGTTTAATAGGAATAAACTATTTGAGAGTGTATCAGAAGAGTATTTCAAAAATATTTTTATTCCAGAGCTGAGAACCTATTATTTAGCTATTCCTGCTATAATGAGTAATATATAGGATATTCATGGAGATAATGTGATGAGTTGCAGAAATAATATTTTGG
>PTEX01000094.1:638157-702191 GCA_003342815.1 Eudromia elegans
GGAAAATGAGCTTTTACATGCCACATGTTTAGGTTATCAGACACTTCCAGAGATTATTTTGAAAAATAAAGAAATAATAGCAAAGCAAAAAAGATGCACAATCTTCTACATGAAAAGTTATAAAGAAGTTCAGAAGATTAATACTATTCCATTTAGTAGCAAATCAACCTGGAATAAATAGATAGAAATATACATTTCAGGAAGAAAAATATAGTGGATTTTGATTTGGGAATCTCTGCCTCTTTTTGTAAATTAAGATCCCATACCCATTTCCCAAATGACGCCCCATTCCTTATTAAGGATTAGTCATTCTCAATATATCCCAATAACTGATATATATAAACATGGATGTCTATATAGATATAAATATTCTTCTCTATTTCTTGTGTCCTTTGACACCCTAAATAATGGATTGCATTGACTGTAGTTTTTTTTGTTGTTGYTTTTGTTTTGTTTCGTTTTGCTTTCCCAAAGATCCTGGGAAGTTTGAAAAGTCATAAATGAAGGAAAAGGAAAGGGAAAAGAAAAGGGAAAGGGGAAAGATATCTTCCAACTCGGTAGTYGCTGATTAGTATTCTTAGTTATTTATCCATTAATTTAAAATACTTAGGTACTTAAAAGCTATGAACTTATTAGGGAATAAGCAAATTACCTCCACCTAAAGAGCTAACAATATTACTATGAAGCATACAGAAGATAACTTCTGTAACCATGATAAAGGAAAGCAAAAGTCAATATCTAGTTCAAATATTATTCAAGGAAACCTTGGAGAAAGTAAGGAGCATTCAAGGAAATTTGGCACTGATCTTGCACATTAGAAAAGCAGTTAGTTATTGACATTCCATCACTCTTCCTATTCCCACTCAGGACTCCGAAAGAAATCAACCAGAATGAATACTGATCTCAATAGTGTTTTGATACCTTGAATGTTAAGTCATTGGTTCCTAGGAACTTGCACTGAATCAGCAAAAAAGTCAGCAAAACTATGCAAAAAAAAGATGTCATCAGACTACTGGCTTTCTTGCTTCCCTTCAAGTGGGAGCCTGGTTGTTAGAGAGTCTTTCTTTCCTTTGTGAAGTCAATATGGTAAAATTATGTAGGAAAAATTTTTCTTCTTCTTCTTCATTTCCCCTTTCTTTTTCTTTTTATTGCAGTTCTCCTGGCCTTGGGAAGGCAGACCCTAAGGAATCTTTAAGTCCAAGGTATTTCAGGAATGCACTTCCATATTCAATCTATTTAGAAAAAAGAATGGCTATTTCACATTCAGTATAACTCCTTCCCTGGAGGTCTACAGTGAGCTCGCCATTATAATTGTAAATTTCCAAATGGAAAGTTTTACATAGTAAGATATACATTGTATTTAGGGAGTGGGATCAGGAAGTCAAGCTTTAATTGTTTCATACCATAAGAGGCATRGGATGAAAAAAAAAAAMCCAAAACAAACCAACCAACCAACCAAACAAACAAAAAMCAGAAAAAAAAAGGATAACAACAACAAAAATACCTTCTATTAGGAAAGCTCAAAACACAGCAAAGCAAGTAATCAAACCTACATAAATGTAAGYTAGTCCTAAAAATGTGCTTTTTTAAAAAATGTAAATGATGTGTGCTTCGTTTCACTGTTCAGTACCGCTGTGTAGATTTGCATATTATCTCCTTCTCCCCTTTCAGTATCCTCGACCAACAGCTGTGACTTGTCAAAACTTGCCAGCAGAAGGGAAAAAGAAAATGAAGGGGCATATTGGAAACTGTGCCAGCTTATCTTTTGCTTTCAGTGAAATGTAATTGCTGAAGATGTCATTAAGAGGTGTATGAAAAAACGTGTTAAGGCTGCTCAATTTTTTTCTTCTTCTTCGTTTCCTTTAATAGTGGTTGTGTGATACTGAGAAGTGTGGGAGAACAGACTGTCCTGAGCATCCTCAGGTGCTTCCCTGTGAAGCTGATATCTCTGCAGTGGTTTTGAGAAGGTCCTTCATTAYCAGTGCTTTGTAGTGGCTTTCATATTGCTTCTTGCACTCTAAATCCCCTCATCTGTCTTCCTACTTTCTAATGCTCAYTTTCACTCTGGAGGTTTCACATGTTACAAAACGAGGAGCTTGGAAGGTCTCTGTGTACCCACAYGTTGAGGAAAAGAGATGTTCAACATCCACGAGAGACATCCCCATATGGTCCTTCGTACCAGGTAAAAGGATCAGGCCTGTACCCTTGTTACTCAGATTCTAATAAAGAAAGAGATCATGTGTTGAATTCTGAACCTCAACTCTTTTCCTAACGTTCTAAAACATAAGAAGAAAACTAGCATATTATTTTCTTAGTATTACAATTAAAATGGTCAAAGGAATGATGATCTCCTTTGCCTGGCTGCTGATGGTTCTGAAGCTGAAACTGGGATGTCAGCAGTTAGGAATGAAGCCCCTGGACTGCCATGGGGTGATTTATGGGACACAGGGTTATCAGATTGCAGTCTGCAAACGGGCTGAGTTGCACTAAATTATCTCTGCTTTTCTGACAAGTGGATCAGGATTCTTTGTGTTTCCTGCCTGGCCTCATTAAGTTTCTATAATTATCATTTTATTGATAAAGTGCCTGCCCTCAGTGAGACTCGAGGGATGCTGCACAATTAAAATAACAGATTATGTGAAAGTGAGATAATATTCTAACTGTTAGAACAAAATTTGTCTGATGGAGAAAAGTGTTACCTATAGGGATTCTTCTCTAATACTAGACCAGGGCAATGCCTTACTAACAGGAAATAATTCATCAATTCACAAGCGATACTTTTGACAAACTGCTCCCCCTAAAYTCTTAAGGGTCCATTACCAACAAATGTATTTACTAATATAGACTTGACTCTATTTAGAGCTGTTAATTATTGTACAGAAAACACACAACACAGATGGCTTTTACATACCATGAGTAGATAAAATCATTGAAGCCATCTAGAAAAAGATCAGTGTTATCATTACTTAACCGTGAATCTCCCCACAACGGAAGCAGAGTCAAACTGGATARCTATTAGCAAGCAACTGTCTCTTTCTGCAGATTTATGACAAAAGCATGTGACCGATTTCCTAACTTCAGCTCTTGAATTAGATTTTTAAAACTAGGGGAAACAKGCCTAGACTACCAAAATATGCTGTGCACATTTTGTCAAAAAGTCTCCCGGAGAAATGTAGAACAGGACAAGGAACTAGATCCACAGAGGTATTTAAGTACATAACTGCTAATCTGCCAAGGAGAATTAAGAGCTTGATGATCATTTGTGACAAGTCTTCACCAAAGATTCCTAGACCCTGCCATACGCAGTGACGCAAAACATGAAATGAAAGTGCCAAGGAATTCATAACGATGGACAAAGTGCCTAAACTCCATATAGAGAGGAAAGAGGGGCTCCTGCTTTTTGGTTCATACCAGTCACAGGAAGTCTAAATCAGCCAACTGGAAAATTGACATCTATCCTCTGACAGAAAAAGACATCTATCCTCTGACCTCACTTATCTCTAGCAGATCTGAATACAGATACTCCTTCCAGGGTGTAGATCATTGCACCATACTTAGGATTTTGCTGGTAAGCTTTTTGCTACCTCCTAGTAAATTTTCGAAGCATTTTATTCAACAGACAGATATCATTCATTTCCTCTAGAGTAGGCTAAGCAAATTAAAAACTAACATAGCTTATATTTAGGGATATATTTAGGGATGGTGGGGTGGGTGAACCCTGTTTCCATGTTTCTAAGCAGGCTGTTGATAAGAACTACATCAACAACTTGGTAAGATGAGAGTATTTAGCRCAATCAGTTATTGTCCTAAATTTGTGATGCAAAGTTCTCCTTAAAGATGGCTGAGACTCCTGAACGYTCCATGTTTAGGATCCCAGTCACCTTCTGTGAACTGGTCGTAGTGTCATTAAGTAGAAAGTTGAGACAGACTCAGAAAGGCCTTTAAATAAAACTTTAAATAGCACAAAGGCAGGAGGAKATATTAGTGTTGATGGATTCAGGTRATTATGCAAATCTTTTTGCTTGTGTGAGCTTATTAGCACTGAAGAAAATAAATATTTATTTAGCCCTTTTGCCTTGTGGACAATGCTATCATTCTTCTTTTAATAATTATATATATATTTTTGARTAATGACATGTTGCACCTGTCATGCTATTTCAAAGCAATTTGCAAAGGTGAAAAGTAGTTACTCCCTGTCACTGACTAGATAGTATAAGAARGGTATTAAAGACAAAATTAGTAACTATTGGGAGCAATTTCTTTGCAATCTCTTAGGATAAAAACAGGGTTTATGTAAAAGTTAAGGCTTTATGTAAATAAGGATAAAGCTTCCTCGGTATGTTTCTGAAGGCAAGTAGTGATATTCTGGCTTTATTCTGGTAGTTAAAATGAGGTGCAGAGGGAAGCCTTAATTTCAGAATAAAAATGTAGACATTATTTGCTGCATCTACTGTGCAATCTTTTGTGTGTAATTGGGATGGACTTCACGTTTTAATTTACACCATTCACACCAGTTCATCTGCATAAACTATAAATAGTGGCTTAGGAATTTAGAAACATAATCTACTACTTTTAAAAGTGYCGTTTCAAAATAATAAAGGGGAAAAAAAAGGACACAAGATATCTGTGTGATTAARATCCCAAACCCAAACTCCCCCCACTAAAAAGTAATAACAAAAAAGGAGGTCATTTAGAAAGTGGTTCGGAAATGCTGTGAGTTTTGTGCTATTCCCAAACGGCTCATGTAAAAATGGTTTGTTCCTGTCTTCTTAAAAAAAATCTTCAAAAAATTTTGGAAAACCAGTAGTATTACAAACACATGTTATAACCAACTGTAGCAAATCATAGTGTATATGCTACATGTCTTTTGATTGTTAATATCCATGTGATTGAAAATATGATATTATCTTAGACTTTACAGAGTCTAAGAGAGACTCAATAGAGTCTTTCAAAGTTTAACTCTTATTAACCTACACTTTATTACTTTATTCTTTTTTTTTTACTCTATSAAGATCGGTTGTCCTCTATTATAAGCCCATAAGTACAAGTGCAAACACATTCATAGGCACATGCACACACAGAAATACATAGTCTCTCTCTGTGTATACATATATGGTTGTATGTTTATAGAAATATGTATGTATTGCATGATCAAATATAAAAAAGTATTCAAAAGAACACTTTTTTTTTAAAAAAAAGGAGAAATTGTAAGGAATTAAATTAGTACACAACATAACAAGGATTAAAGTTAGAATATAARTTACATACAGCTTTGAGGTCTTTCATTTTTAGGGGATGGACTGATGTGGGTGAAAAGATGGTTTCTGGTTCCGTGCAGGTGTTTTATTGAGTGGGAGAAAGTTTTCTTCATTTACTTAGGGAGGGAAAAAAAAAAAAAAGATTTGTGTGTTTTTTTCTTTAAAAGATTTGTGGTTTATTTTTCCTTTCTTCTTTGAGAGCAACAGAGATCAGAGATCATAGGGATGGTGAATGAGCATGATTTTCTTTGAGAAGGAAGAACAGCTCTTTAGATGTTCCATTTAATAAAATAAATATTAGAAAAKATAGAGGAAATGAGTGCAATGATGATGAATGTATTTTTTATTGTTGCTGTTATAACACGTATGATCCAAATTGATGAGGCGTGACCCCTCTGAGTAAAGCTCCGTACACTGAGCAAAAGGATGGTCTTTGTACTATCTATAATTCATGCAATTACAAGCCAAAAGGCAAGGAAGGACAGCAGACAAGAAAGTGGGGGAGTGCAAGAAACAATCAATCACGCGACATTTGTTAGATTAAGTCAGAATGATGGCATGCATGACAGATTCAAGAATTGTGCAAATGATATATGGCATCTTAGCATRTCTTTTATTAGTTGCATCTTTTATCTATTATTAGTATTATTAATATAGGCTAAGATACATAAAAGAAAAACAAAAACTTAGGGAATACCAMATTTTTGTGGGCATTGTTGGAAAGAAGAGTTTTGAGAAGGGTTTTGAAGTAGAATAAGAGTAAGGTCTGCAGATCTGTGAGGAGTTTCTCATATGCATCACAAAAAGCATCAGAACATTTGTTCGAAAACAAAAGATAGGAAAGGTGTCCTTTTAGGCTGAGCAAGGGAAAGCCAACAATGGTATCAAATGAAACACAACAGTTGAGCCAGTACTGGGTGGGGCCATGAAGAAGCAGAAACACAAGAAACACTTGTATTCCATTCAGGATGTCCTTCTCAATCTAATCTCATTTCTTCATGACACAAAGAAAAAAGACTAATTTCTGCAATGCTCATGATATTAGTAATCTCTTCTCTGCCCTTCTGTAAGAGAGGCAAGCCGCAGTGATCTCATGCTCTAAACATCATGGCTACATTCAATAGACATAACAGTTTTCATTTTTGTAGTATTAATTTGTTAAGCTGCTGGGAAACAAAGCTGTCTATATTGTATCCCTCTAATTGGAAAGCAGAGGTCAAAAGGTACTAGAATAAACCTCATGTTTTAGGATGGTGCTATTAAATCCATAGCTTGTTTTGTTTTGTTTTGACTAGAATTCTGCAAATAGTAATCAGAAGAAGAAAAAAGACTTTAGGGAAAAAAAAAAAAAATCAGCTAAAATGACCTAGGAAAACATAATAGGTACCAACGACCGATCAAAAGCAATCTTCATTTTACACTTGTACACAGTTATATGCAATAGATACATTAGAAATGAATGAGTTAGATAAGATCAGAGAAAAAAAGTGCAGACACTGTTAATTATCACTATCCACTTTCAGTGGAAAAAAAGTGTTGTCCACAGAAGCTGCAGACCTAGATTATAAACTGTAAATAGGATCAATGGTTTACATGGCTACGCTTACACTCTTTGAGATACCCCTGCCTGCAGACGAGTTAGCACTTGGCCTCCAGCCTTGCAAATGGATCTCTCAAGGCTCATTTAAGCATCGTGCACAGTGGTCCCTAATGGAGACCTGCCATTGTGTCTGCACTGGGGTTGCAGACCTTCACACTGTTTGCATGGTGATGCTGTTGCTATTTTGTCATGGAATTGTAAATTTCCCACTTATGGGAATCAGCAAGTGAGAACCATATCCCTTGTGGGCAAAGCTGGGCATGTCAGTGGAGTGGAAGAAAATGCTGCTGCTGGCACACTGGAGAAATGCCAAGCTAAACTGCTAGCAGATAACTGGAAATTTCACTCGGTAAACATTTGGCCTGGGACTTTAGCAGGCAAAGTCAGTGAATATTAGATCCAATGAAAGCCTTTCTATCCCTAGGAGTCTCCAAGCATGGTTTATTTATATAATAATATATAAATAATATATAATGGTTTTTAATGTAGAATATAATATTTTTTCTTATTATTATAGCTTGAGTGATTAATGTATATAAATATCTCAAGAAAGGGAGTGAGGAGRAAGGGGCTGGCCTCTTCTCAGTGGTGGCCAGTGATAGAACTAGAGGAAACGGCCACAAAGTGAGGCACCAAAAGTTCCACRGGAACTTGAGAAAGAATTTCTTAACAGCGAGGGTGACAGAGCCCCGGAACAGGCTGCCCAGAGAGGTGGTGGAGTCTCCTTCTCTGGAGATCTTCAAAACCCGCCTGGACATCACCCTGTGCCACRTGCTCTAGGMGACCCTGYGTGTGCAGGGGGGTTGGACTAGATGACCTCTRSAGGTCCCTTCCAACSTTAAGCATTCTATGATTCTATGAGTGCATGTTTTGCCCCCTCTCATCACTTACAATTTAAAGTCATAAATACCTGAACTAAATTCTCCTCCTTCTGTGCAGCTAATATTGCTAAAAGTGGGTCAGGTTCAAATGCAGTTGCTCTGTCTGACACTTTCACTGATAAAGAGCAGTTACATAAAGCTTTCACATTTCTGAGTCCCTTGTTGCCTTTGGTATCCACTTACTCCTACCTGATATGGTCTTTTCCTAAAACCTCTCTTTTAAATGGCTGGACACTTATCTACTCATTTTATTCAATACTTTCTTTTGGGAGTCCATCTCAGAATGCCTAAGCACTGTGCAGGAAAACAAAGTCACAGAATAAGATATTACCAGGTCAAATTTAGAATGATGTYATGTATCTTTTTTATAACAGATTCCTAAAATAGTTTTATTCATAGTTTGATTTCATTTTCTAGGATTTTCCTTCTTCTGGGTTAAAAAAAAAGGCAAACAAAAAACAAAGCAAAACAAAACTCAATTGTTAAAAACAATCTCCTTAAGAAAATGATTTTTTGCCTGACAGGAACTCATCAGAGGGAAAAAAATAGAGGCAGAATTAGCAAAAAGAAGTGGATACCAAAAAATGAGAATGTGAATTACTTTTCCCACTGGAGTTAGTGGCACTTTGCTACTTGTGAAGAGCTGTAGAGAGTTTCCAGAGTGATTTCTACCAGAGGGAGTGCTGTAGTTGAGGTGCACACACAAAGAAGCCCTTCTACCATCTACTTCTAAGACAAGTATGGGGAGATATGTGTGATGGGCTGCATCTTCCACATACTAAGCCATGCGACTGCTGTACAGAAATGCCCTCTGACTTGATCCAGKATCTGGCAAAGAGCCTGATTGCAGTCCAGTGTAGCAAGATGCAAATATTATGCTGGAACTCTGCATGTCTCTGACTGGCAGCACTATAAATCCTCTTGCATTGGGGCTCTTTTAAATATATAAACCTGGATTACAAAGAGAGCTCATGAAATATGAAATTGTGCTTCCTTTACAGTAGTATCTAGGCATCCAGCCTAAATAGGTTATCCAGTAGCCRCCATATAGATGTGTAAATAAATTGTCTATGTAATGATGTGTGTATATTTACACATATGTAGATGTGTGTACATATGTGTGTACAGACCTACCAACAAAATTCATACTCCTAAAATTGTATCAAGTAGATTTAAAGTCAAGTGTTGGGTATGTTCCTTGATGCTTCTCTTGTTTTATTTTATGTTTGGGATGATTATATGAAACACTTTCCCTTTAACATCTGCTGCCTGTCTATAAATGATGAACCCAGTTCCAGACACAATTTTTGCAGGTAACCAGCTGTGATACCCTGCAGTGATTCATAATGCTAAAGTGTTTATGGAGATTTTTGAATTTACATGTTTATGAAGTTTACAGTGTGACATAAGAGGAAATAATTTAATTGATGTTGTTTATTTTGCTGCAGCCAGGGGTCTGAGGTGCTCAGTACACTAAATTAAGTTACTGTGTACATCTCACTGTATGGCTGAAAGCTTCTGCTCAACAGGACCAACCTTGCAGAAAGAAAAGTGAGATGAAGAGCAGGAGTGGAAATCTTGTACTCTGAAAGCCATCTGAAAGATATTTTCACAATGATYCTGCAATGTAATTTAGTCTAAGAATTTAAACTGTTGAAAAGTTGAAAAAAAAAGCAGTCARGAAATGAGTGTGTTTCCTTTATATGGAATTAAATGTTGTTTTGGAAGTCAAACATTGATTGTGACTGTGTCTCACTGCATGATGCAGAAAAGAAACAGATTTGCTAGAGATGATCCCAAAGAAAATTTTTGTGATAGGATTTAAGTACTTCTTAGCAGACTCAACAGCAGTTAACATGAAGGGCTAATCATTGTTTTGACATAGGATACATGGAAGAGGTTCAATATAGATGCTACTGAAGCTGGGGCTGGTTCACGGCCTCCCTTTTCTATACAGTAATGTTTAATGCATGAAAGTAAGAGACTGGGAAGAATTTGGGAATTTTGAAGAGAAACAAACCRTTGTCGTTTTTTCTTTCCCTTTCCCCACCTCAGCCGCTGCAAAGGCTGGTTGTATTTTGCCAAAGGTGGGAGAGGTTCTTGGGAACCTCCACTCTGCAACATTGATACAGCATAGGGTAATGCTGTAGGCTACAGGTCTGGACTCAAGCCCCTCCTGGAACCCTTTCCTTTCTCCACAGTGTAATATGGGGTCCAATATACCAGATGTCAAATGGGTACTCACATGATTTATTGAGTCCTCAAAAAAGTATGCAGCACCACAAACACACCAAATATTAACCCTGTCTTGGTGGGTTGAGACACTCAAGAAACAGCCTGCCTGGGTGTGAAGAAGGAGAATGTGTGGAAGGGGTGGTGATCCAATTCAGTTGTTTCTTCCGATTTTTTTCAGGTTTGAGGTAAAATATTTTCCCATTCAGCACATGTAGTCTGAGATTGTCAGAAGAATGGCCCAGTAGACACCTTTATAGATATTAAGATCTATATCTTTGTCTTATCTATTTTTTATATTTAYATATGTATTTACATATATAGACAACTTTTTTGATCTTAATGAAATAGATATTAAAATAAAATTAAAAATAAAATAAATAAAATAAAATAAAATAAAATAAAATAAAATAAAATAAAATAAAATAAAATAAAATAAAATAAAATAAAATAAAATAAAATAAAATAATAGGATTAAGATTATGGGAAGAAGAGGAACACTCAGACAGAGCTCAATATCATGTATTGAGCCTCCCTCTGTCCCCTCACTGCCCATTCACCATTTCACCAGAAAGGAAAACAGAGTATAAAAAATAACCTTCCAGTCTTTCAAGTTCGTCTAAATTAGGAAAATGTGTCACCATTACATCTCGATTAACATAATTTTATTTAGGAGAATAATGGCTCCATAGAAGTAAGCAACTTTTTTGAAAACATCACTGTCTGGTCTACAGTTTAGTCTTAGGAACTGTTAGTTGAAATACGTACTCTGTTAACATCCTGTAAAATCATGTAAAACCATTCTGCCTCCTGCTTCACACTTTAAAGCATTTGCTTACAGGAAATTGTGTAGAATTTAATAGAAAATTGCAAGCATTCAATAGTTCGTTATTTACTTGAAACAATCATCTGGAATTTAATAGAGAATTAGATCACTGCTATTGAATTCTGTAAGATGACTCAGGCATTCTGCAAGGAATAAACTTTTCTCTATTAAATGTCATAGATTTTTTAGCAAAATCTCTTGAGAACMTCATTGATTAAGTCACAATTAAATTCAAAAGTACTTTCCCACCATTGTACGAGCAATTAACATGAGACAGATTCTTCGCTGTCTCTCACATTTTGTGAAGAGAAAATGAAAAATGCTTATGGTGTGATATTATAGCACACACATTTTTCCTTTATTATGTGTCAGTGCTGAGACTACAAAGCATTCTCTCCCCCATTTCTCTCTCTTCTTAAAAATCTTAATTTTCAGACTTTGCAATAGCTCCTCCTCACACAYGATGTTCTGTATTCCCTTTATCATTTCAGTTGTGCTTCAAGGTTGTTTATATATATATATATGTGTGTGTGTGTGTGTGTGTATGTATGGTTTATCAATGTCCTTCACACACTGTGGGGACTAAACTGTGCTCTTTACACAATTGCTGAATACAGTAAGGACAGAAATAACAGCTACAGTCATCCGGCTCAAATAGGCCAGACCTTTCTGGTGGTCTGCTCAAAGGTAGTGGGAAKGGGCTCTTTCTCTACATTCTTTTTCTCTGAATGAAAAAAGCCCAYGGCCATTAAAAATCAAGGTGAAGAACCTACTGGATTGAAGTTATTCACCTGGGGGATGTAACTGTGAACAAAGATTAACTTTTCATTAGATCACTTACCTGGAAAAGAAGCACAGAACTTCAGGCACTCAAACCCATTTCAGTCCTTTCAAATGTCTGTGACCATAGATTAATTTTGTTAATGATGCAGAATCATTGCATTACTGCTCTGCTGGGCAGGGATCTCTAGAGATCACCTAATCCCCCTACTCAGGCAAAGTCAGCTAAGACAAGTAGCTTCTTCCTGATGGGTTATGAATATCTTCAGGGACAGAGACTCCACAACCTTACTCTGATACTTCTTTAACCATCTTCGCTTTAGGAACTCTTTTTGTATGTTTACAGAGAGTTTCATACAGTTTCCCTGTATTCCTCCTTGGTCACCTCACCCAACTTTCACCTCTTATATTCTTACATTTTATCTAGTTTAGTCAAACAAATTTGATGAAATGCAGTACAACAGCAATAGCTGCAGTTCTTACCTCACTTTTCTCACAGATACTACAGCATATTTTTGCAGTGCTATAAAAATGCAACTGAAGAAAAACCTTTTTAGGCAATCTACAGTTATCAATCCTAAAAATGCTTTTTCAAACATACTTTTGGCTCAGCCAAATAGAGAAAGTAACCTGGCCTTGAAAGTCATAARTGTTCTTGATATACGAAATGATGTACCTTTTGACTTTTCCATAGGAGTGACAGAAGAAATACAAGYAATAACTTCTGGTGAAAATGAACACCAAAGCCTGTAACATTGGTAGAACTATTGGTTATATATCTTACCATATATATTGGTTATACCATCTTACCAGTGGGATGTTTTTCTTCAGAACATGTGTTGTATATATATGTGTGTGGGTATATTTATGCATACACAGACACATATGCATGCTTAAATGGAAGGAGGCAGAGAATAAAGAGAGAAAGAGTCAGGAACAGGTMATTTTAAGAAGACAACTTAAAAAAAATTTGAAAGAATCAGAGAACCTACTGATATCATTTTGGAGAAAACTCTCCAATCTTATTAAATATTTCTGTTGAGGTCCAATGGAAGGATAGTTAAATTAGTGAAGACTGAGAAATATCTTCCTCATAGCATCTTTTGCTTCCTCCAACTTCTTTATTCATGCTTATAATCACATTTCATAGAAGATTTTTGCAGGCATGAAATAATATGTCTTTTTATTTTGTGGTTTTGAACTTGAAATGAGAGCAAAACTTCTGCTTGAAAACCTTTAYGGTATTTCTGATCGGGTCCAGATTAGGAAGTTCCATCAGCTTTTAAAGAAAGGTTTAACTGATGATATTTAGTAAACTCCAAAGGCTTGRGTGAGTCAGATAAGCTTCAGATAAACATCTGACCTTTGCAGAGTTTATCCAAAGTGCAGAGAAGCTATTGAAGTGCACCTATCACTAATATTGCACTTGTTCAAAGGGGGAAATTCTCACTGATGTTAATGTTATGGAGTGCTGTGTGCTGAATGAGAAGRGATTATCCAAGAGACAGCCACACAAAAGACAACTTAGCAACAGTGCAAGAACCAGAGGAGACAGCAATAACTAAAAATTTCTTCCTGTGATACATCAGGTTGTTCGCTTTCTAAAATAACAATATTAACATATAAAGGTAAACTGAATAAATTACCAGTGGAAAATAATCTTTCGCTTTCAGGGCACAGTTCATCTTTCAGGATGCTTCCTTGTATATTTGATCTCAAGATCTAAAAGGCAGAAAGAATTTTTAGTTACTAAAATTCAGTTCATTGCTAACTAATCAAAATAACAGCACCTCATCAGTCTATCCAGTCTTTATAACATTTGGTTGATCTATTTTGGACCTGCTTTGGTGTGGAATTTGCTTGGTCCAGGTGGTCCTATTTTGGTGTTGTAAAACCAAAATAGATTAATTATTAGTATGTTTGGAAAGTGTTTCAACAGACAACATGGAAATTAGTATGTCTGAAACATTCCATTCAGGGGAGCCGCTGGATTCGACTCTCTTGGCTTGTGTCCCTCTTACTTGATTCCTTCAAAGTTTCCAATAGTTCTTACTCTTTCCTCTCATTTCTGGGCTTGTGGAGCAGCAAAGGATTGGAGAGTACTTCAGAAGTGGAAAGCCAGGACACATGGGCTTGCGTAGTCTTGAAACGAGACTGAATCTCACCTTATGGATCATCTTGGCCTTGTTGCATTTGCAGGGGTTGATTCCTTACCTGTTCTTGCTCTTAAAACTCCATTACAAAAGGTCTTCCCAATGTAAACTGCTGTCTTCAGTAGTGCAAAGGAGAGAGTTTCACTGCARGTTAGCAAACTTGCCTAAACTCCCCCAAAGTCACTCCACAGAAGCCTAACAATGTCTCTCAAAAAGMCTAATGGGAAGAGATGAGAGATCTTTCCAGAATTAATAATGCAGCTGCATCAGTTTATAGCAGCTGAAGATCTAGTCTTTTGTCTCTCATCTTCCCTGATAAAACTGTCTCTTTTTACAGTGTTTCCCTTCCCTTCCCTTCCCTTCCCTTCCCTTCCCTTCCCTTCCCTTCCCTTCCCTTCCCTTCCCTTCCCTTCCCTTCCCTTCCCTTCCCTTCCCTTCCCTTCCCTTCCCTTCCCTTCCCTTCCCTTCCCTCCTTTCTTATGATTTTTCTTTTTCTCTTTAATGAATTATTTGTTCACTGTAATGCAAAGCTGATATCAGCTAAAAATTCATTGATTGTGGTCCTGTACGGCAGTGCTTATCTCCAGAATCCCAGCTAAGAACCCCTGACCTATGCATTTTCATTGTCCTCCCCAGAAGTCTATTATTTTCATGATATTTTTGACACAAAGCAGAGAAAGAACAATGCTGGAGATGTGAATACATTTCCTAATTTCCTCAAGCAAAATAAAACCTACCCTGTCTCAGGCCTCCCTTGATGGAGAAAAGGAGTTAATGCATTAAACATAGGACAAACCCCAGAATTTTAATGGGATCTTTAATCCACTGAGTTTGGTCATGTAATTGTTATCATTTTGGTTTTCATTACGGCATGTTTTGTGTTTAGAGTACTCCAAGAAATGAGCATCTGGTACTAATAACTTTTCAGCATAAAAAACTCAACAAAATTACAACCTATTGTAGTTGGCAGATGGGTTGCAAAGAAGAAAGAGAAAAAAAAAAACCACAAGACACTGGCTAGATAATCCACTGCAATAGAGATCCTGATTTAATTCAAACAATGCATAATTCATTGACTTCTAACAATAGGTGGCTATTATGAATGGTCTTTTCATATTTAGGCACATACAGTAATGATTATTCATGTAAACAGGCTTTTTGTTTAAAATTAATCACTGAATTGTTTTGACTGGCGCAACGGTTCCAGCCTTGATAGGAGATAGTCCWTGCACACTGTGGAAGTGAAAGGCTCTGGAAAAGTGGAAACAAATTCCTTGAGCTGGAAAGCACCTGGCACATGGAGTTGCCATGCTCCATTTCAGAAGCAATAAGTGAGAGGCAGAATGAGATCTCATTTCCTTCTGATGCCTGGCTTTGGCTGTGAAGAACTGGGGAGTGTTATTATGTGGGAAAACATTTGCCACCATTAAGAAAAATTGTTTGGTGCAAAGCTGGGTTGAGTTGAAAGAATTTGAATGAAGGAGAAATTATCACCGACTATCCAGCAGTATTTTTTATTTGAAAAAGGGAGATCAGCTTGATTTGACACATAGTTTGTGCACTTTGCTAGAACCTTGGGGTTTCTCTACTTTTTAAGTACTTCCGAGAACCTTATTTTGCTTTTATCTATTTTTCTTTTATTCTTTCTGAGGAAGATAGGATAATCTGCCACATTTATTCACTCACTCAACCCTGTTTACTCCAGGAAAAGAAAATATTCATGGAGATTCATATTCCAAAGAGAATTCTGACTACACTTTTCACTCAGAACTAAACTTGGGATTTTTCTCGCCTTACATGATGGACCTGGATGGAGAGGAGCAGATACTGGTCTCAGCAGAACTAAATTCTGTTTAACGGGGAGTTTCTTGCCACTGAATTTTTTTTAATGTGTCTTAATATGAGTGCTTATATCAAATGTCCAAGAACTCCATGGTCCTATTTTCCCCTGGTCATTGGTGGATTTTTATAGAATAAAGCATCAAAGACAGAGCAAATGTAAGGTGATCTTTTCCATAGTATRCATTTCTAGTCATAATCAGATCAGGTATTCCTAGGAAGATGGTTATTTCTAGATAATCTTATTTAAAAGCTACAGGGTGACGGCTCTCTGTGATTTGGTTAATTCTTTTGTAACTCATTTATATGTTTGGACTATAACATTTTATAGGAGTGAACTGTTCAATGTAATTATAAACTGTGTTAAAAAAAGAAAAAAACAAATATAAAACCAAAACTTCTTTATTTTAATCTTATTTTCTAATGATTTCTCTTTTTGGTCCTAAAATCTTTAATTGTGACAATGATTTTTTTTTTTCTATTTTCATCTTATTTATGCCTCTTGGGAGCATATGGATGCAATTCCATCTCATCCTGCTTTCAATAACTTCTTCAAAATAAAAATTCCAATTGCATTTAGAAGGTCATTTTGATATGGAAAATCTTAGGCAGAAAAATATAGATAATTTTTGCTACTTCTATTCCTTGCTGTAGTGTTCGCTGCCCTCCTTCTGTGTTTATGCAGGTGGCACATCCRTATAGTGAAACAGCACAGAGTCCAAGATTAAGCGTTGAACCATCATCTCTCAAGCTGTCAGTATACTCCAAGGCCRTGGCCTTGACCACCTAGCACTCCTCTAGGTTTTAAAATTAACTTCTAAATGATTTAAAGACCAGGGTAGTTTCCATTAGGGAGTACGGAGAAGTTCATTCTCTGCTCACTGTATCCTAGGTATATCTCTATATATCAGAGAGTTTGACATATCATCACGCTGTATGTTGTTGTGTGCAACATCTATTTTACGTTATAAAAGCACCACTGTGCTGGACTTTGACAGAGCTGTGCCATTAATTCATGCTTTTTGTTCTAGAACGGGAGAGAAGAAGGTGCACACACAAATAGCAATGTCTTAAGGCCAAGAGATTCCTTCATGGAAATGAGGAGTAACCGTCAAAGGGTAATCCCTTGTGCAGTATGGAAACAGCTAGTTTGTGCAAAYTGGATTCTGGATATTGTTATATTTAGAAATATATATGTGACCATTAAGATTGGAATGGGGCTCCTGGTAGGTGCTGAGAATGACAGATTTCATCTTTGCTGGTATCCGAGCTGGGGACAAACAAAACTTCTTTGAAGGGTTATGACTCATTTTCGTGCCTACCTGCTCCTGAATGATGGTGGCCAAGACATCCTGATTTTTGAATCTCCTGAAACATATTTACYCATGAAAACATGATACTTTAGAAAATAATTATGTCCTTACCTACTGCTGTCCTAACAAATTTGCATCTTTAGTGACCCAATTATTATACACTAAGCCCCTTTTTGCTCCCTTTCATACTATTGCTTTTGGCAACTTACCAGTTTATATTGTAAAATCTTTTGTGATTGGAACTTTTTTTAATTGTTTTTACTTTTTTTTAAACATGTATACATTGTCTTCTGATTAGCTCCTAGATGTTGCTGTCTTGCAAATGAAAATAGAGACTTGAATGAAAGTCTCCTAGTGGAAATTTCACGACAAAATRCAGAGACTATAGATTTAGCTGGGAGTTATCGTTTTTAATTAAATATTGTTTTGAAATATAGCTCTTAAAACTTTTGAAACTTCTCAGATTAAAGCACATGAAACTGCAAAACCTAAAAAAAAAAAAAAAGTCCAGAAGTTTCCGTTTCAGTTCAAACAAAAGTTTCAGTTTTATACAAAAGGACTCCTCCTGTAAGAAAATAAGTCCCATAAGAAAATAAAAGCAAGTATTTCTTTTATTGTTATTATTATTATTAATTTTTTTTTCTTTTCTTTTTGAATGGAAATAGAGTATTTTTGAAAAAAAAATCTGGATTCTATTTAGATGTGATAATAAATTATGCAGTTCTTCATATTTCTTGAAAGGTGACAGTTTGTCATTGCTGAAATATCTGCAATACTTGTGGGGAGATCCTCTTGGGAAACATTTACTGTTGATTGAAAGAGCACTGTCTTTTGACTTTGTCAAGGTGGCTTTCTTTTTAATTGTCGTACTTAACAAATAGTGCTCTAAAACACAGCTTGCAACCACCTAACTAACACAACCTATAAAATGTACAAATGTGTAATCCACATGAGCTCACCTCCCAAGAGAGCTCCTATTACAAACTTGAACTATATGGAGGGTGACAATCTTTTTAGTGTCATAAGGTAAATGAGGTGGTAAAAGGAAGCGTAGATTACACTAACTTCAATAATTTATTTCATGCAACCCATCAGGGTAGCTCTTACAAACAGTTAGAGTTCTTAATTGAAATGTAAATGAATGATAAATTATGAAAAACATATTTTGAGAAGGAAAACAGGGTAAAATAAATGGAGTACAACCAAGATTCTTAAACCAGATGGGGAAAAAAAAAGTGTTTGACATGTTAATTAACTAGCACCAAATTGTAGTAAAACAAGAAATTACACCCAGGCATGTCTGTGTGAACAGAATGAGACACGTCTTACTGTATCAGTGAAGTTTTACTAGTTAGCACTCAGCACACCTGAGTAGCAGGAGGTTGGTTGATTGTCTTTGGCCATCTACCAACCAACCTCAGATCTTGGTTTTACATGTGTGTATAACCCAGCCAGAAGTYTGTAGTTCATTAAAATCCCCTGTAGAACTGTCTATAAGTTGCACCAATGGAGAGTTGAAGAAGCAAAGCCTGGGAAATATAAACAACGTGCTGCAGGGTTACTGATCCAAACAAATATAGTATTTTTTAGGAGGCCCACACAGTTCTTTGGAATTGTATCTGATATTTGAAGTAGTAAGGGTCTGATTAAAGATTAAGGGAGTAATAGGAATTTAATTTGTTTGATTCAGTCTTTTCAAGAAACTGAATTATTGTGCTGCTTCTTTTTCAAGATCAGAGAAATTTTTCTGAAGTCAGCTTGAAAGCAAAGTTAAAAACTCAGATAAAAAATCTTAAAATATAGACTATAAACTCCAGAAATAAACATACCTCTAGAAAGCATGCAAAATATCTGAACCCCGARTAAGCCCTGAGTAACTAAATGTAAATTAATTTTCTCTTCTAGTGTCATCATAACACATCAGTGCTAAGCCTGGAATTAGTCTGAAGAATTTCCTGCTGTGAAGACATCACAGCAGCATCMCTAGAAGAGTATCTGAAACAGATCAGGTAAATCCATACAAGACTTCTCTATTGCACAGAAGTTGCTCCACCCTCAAAACCTTGGAAGCCAAACAYCATTTTTGAGACCAATGTGTGCAAACCATTTTTTTTTCCTATCTGATAATACARAGGAGCAAATAACCTTGTATAAAATTTGAAACCGATAAACGACCAGTTCAGAAACATTTTTGCCTACATTGTTGAGCCAAATACTCTCTAAACTTGTCAGCCCAGGGCACTTCAATGACACTTGCAAAATGYAGGGAGAATGCAGAATCACAGAATGGTTAAGGTTGGAAGAGACCTTTMGAGATCATCTAGTCCAAACTCACTGCTCAAGCAGGGACCCCTAAAACATGTGGCACAGGGTGGCATCCAGGTGGAGTTTGAAGATGTCCAGAGAAGGAGACTCTACAGCCTGTTTGGACATCCTATTCCAAAGATATAAAATATTTTTGTACCTTTGATGTTCCATGCCCAGTCACCCGCAGAAGAACCTCGGTGGGTGACTTATAAATGGCTTTTTATAAATGGCATGATCAATGTCTACCTACAGGTTTGCTCTGAGCTACCTACTTTCCAAGACTTTTATGAGGTTTCCGAATAAATTGAGGCCTGTCGTGAGTTTCAGGAAATTAAGTGCTCTGAGTGTGGCCTTTAAAGTTTAATTAATTAATGTGCATAAAACATTTTGCAGTACTCAGAGTAAAGGCCTATAAATGCACAGAACAAAATGCTGTCATGATTAATCCTATATCTCRTTGGGTGTGGGAGTAATAGCAGAGCTGTCCAGCATGGATGCCATATATTAGAGAGCCCTGATTCCATGGCCATATTCCCCTGCAATAGCTCTATTAWCTTGGCTGCTCTTATCCTGGGATGGATTTACCTTTCATAAGTTCGACATAGGATGAGAATGACGAGCTCTGCAAGCCCTTTTACAGCTGAGTGTTTCAACTCGTAGAAAATACTCCAGTCCCTGCTATGACACTGCGTGCAATTCTGATGAAATAATGCTGCAGACACTTAATAACATGRAAGGCACAGATACAACTTAAATATGCAAATGTGGCAATTACCAGCCTCAAACACAATTATCTCATGTGCTTGTACTTATAATGGAAGCAATATTTCTGTGCTGTATTTTTGTCCTTCGTTTTAGTGGTTTTTGGTTTTGTTTTTCCCACAGATATTTGCAAAGCAATTTCCTTCCTTATGGGAATTTGTCTCTCTCACAAAATTTCTTTTTTTTTTTCTGTAATGACATGGAAAACACCAGTTCATTGACCTTGGCAGCTCTTTCAAAGGGTCTGTAACTAATGCTGCCTTTCCATCTTTATATGAGGCATCTCCACTCCCACAAACTGACCAATGTGCCTTAGCCTAACGTATGTGTAGTCGAGGATGTAATTACCATAACTGACTTTCCTAATTGTAGGTCTAAAAACTGTTCCAGATGTATCTGGAATAATGACATAAGGATGATTTATGCCAGTAGAGAATTTGTGCCAGCCTGTAYGTCTATATCAGATTCACCTGTATAATAACACTCCTCCAGGATTTTATTCTCTAAAATAGGCACAGTCATTTAATATTTGTTTTTCTTAATCTATGGTAAATACCCAAAGTTTCAGATGTAAGACCTATTGGTATTTGCATAAATCATTTGGGGAACAAATGTAATAGATTTGTCTTAGACACTTCAGAGAGGTATTCGGAACCTTTCCTTTCACTTGGAAATGAAAACTCCCTTCTAGTTGCATGGAACCTCCTATTAGTTGAGACTGGGTTCTTCTTGTACCCAAATAATCTTCGATATTGAAGTAAAAGACATTGTTGTCAAAATATTTGAGTAGTTTTTATGAAGTGGGAAACATAAATCTGAGTGAAATGGATCCTGTGGGATTTTTGGCCTGACTTCTGGAGGCAAGAATGGGAATTCTGGGGGCTTAGCTTCCGCAACGTATTTACACGTAGAGAATCTATTATTTATGACCTGTAATTGGGCTACCACAGCTCCAGCAAAGCTGTCTTCAGTGATCTTACATTATGGTAGATGGAGCTCCTACAGTGAGCCTAAGGAAAGGCTCCTGAAATTACTCTTTCCAAGTAATTCTGAAAAGATTGTACTCAGATCTCTATCTGCTTCTGCTCTTGGATTTGAGCCAAGATAAGACTTTGTTCAAYACCAACAGCTGCAAGAGGGAACAGAGCATGACCATAAATGCTATGGAAGCTCATAGTTATTCTGAGCTCAAATTTTCATTGCAGATTTTGAAACTAAAGTCCAGGTGATAACAGTGATGGGGGAAGAACTCTGCACCTCTTTGAAAKGAATGATTCTAACAGTAAATTTCTCCCAGTAAATGTATTGGGCRCAAGTTTTCCACCATGAATCTGCAGCTCATCCCTCAAGGCTTGCTGTTTRCATGGTTCTCCARAGACATAATTTCATAWTTGATTAAAATKAATATATTTTTAAAATTTCTRTTAGAATATAAGAAAACTGGTACATTTGCACAGGTACCTGGCTGAAGTAGAAAGCAAATGTTTTAAGATCGAAAGTAATTTCTTTTGAATGTATAGATTTCTTCCTATGCAGATGTGGCTTAAAATAGGCCAAGGGAGTTCATGGACTCATTTATCAAAATTCATTTAACACTTTGTTTTCTGAAGGTGATGTGATTCTTTGCAGTACAATTCAGATACATATGGAGTGTCTTTTTAAACATATCTTAAACTCTTTCTTTTAGACTATTTTAACAGTATTTTTCTCCTGTCCTAATTTGATAACCTTCATTCAGATCAGGCTCTAGGTGGTTTTAGTAGAAGTTTATTTCCTGAGCAGGAACTGCACACAGGTTATTATATTGCATTTCATGACACTTGTTTTCATTTCTCACTATGCCAGCTCCTCGAGTCAAATAGAGTGAAATTCATCTGAATAAATTTTGGCATTCTCATCTAGGTTCTCTTTGTAGTCTGTGAAGAGAAATAAATACTTGTAAGGCTTGAGTTACTTCATTTTGAAATAAACTTCTAAAATAGGTCACGGGAATTGTACTTATTCATACAGGCCTCTTCCCTCAGTTGACTACAAAGACACCTAGGGTGACTAGCACAGCTGGAGACATCTGCACTGAAGAGCTTTAAAGCTGGATGAGATGAATTCTGCCCTTGTTCCCTAATAAAGGTAAATTTCAGCAATAGTGGTAAGGCAGATTTTCACTTGTTTGGCCTCTTAATCACTTACTTGTATGTTTGCAATGCAATTAGAAATGTATCACTCCAGATTTTTTGTACCATTTGATTTGGGCCAGATCAAGTTATAAAAGGTTAAGAGCACCGGAAGACCACAGAATGCAATGAGTTTTCTTTCTGCTGCCCAAACAAAACACTGAATTTCTTCCTTCATTATAAGAGTTCTATAGCTATTTACCTGAACATGATGATTTAAATATTCTGTGAATCTTTGGCTACAGCTGAGCAACAGAATGGGGGACCTGATGTGTAGYTCCAAGAGATTTTTAGAAGCCTGATTTCAATTTCACTGTCTTAAATAAATACATACTTAAATATCAGAAACTAGGGTAACGGAAAGGGAAAAAAARAAAAGTGATTTAGAGAACTTGGGATACAAGCAGAGACTTGGCCTACTTTCAATATTTAATAGTCAGGAAAAGTATCATCTGCCTCATCTCTCACATTCTCTTTTTTTTTTTTTTTTTTCCCTTATATTTTTAGAGCCATTTTATATAGGAAATATTTTGTATATAAAAAATCAGCTTGTTGGTTACAATGGAAATATCAAAAGATGACCCACTATTGCTTCCTCTTGATTCATGCAATTCATTAAAAATCTTTAGTATTTAGGTAGGAGCTGTGGCAGATTGAGTTACAGTTCCTCWTTCCCTTTCATGCAATATTACTTTTGTCTATCTTTCAATAAGTGGCTATACTTGTTTTGAATGTCCATACTGGGTGGATTTCTTCTTCTTACTTTACTGAGTTCAAAAGGAAAATTGTAAATTAGTACAGTACCTGAGTTTTTACTTGGAGATTTTCTTGATGCCTTTTATGAAGCAGATACCTATGTACTCAGAAATAAAACTACTCTTGCAAGCAGTCCTGCCTGTAGACAGCTAAATAGGGATTGTATGTAGTATGAGTTATTTTCCAGCTGGAGACATTCTCTTAAAGATAAGTCATCTCATTCTCTTCTGTATAATTTGTACTTCCTGGTGCAAATGCATATCTATCTTTTTTTTGTATTTATTTATTGATTTATTGCTTCCCTCGGTCTGATTTATTATTTTGCCCTTTCTTCCATTAACAGAAGTATTCATCATTTTGGGGAATGGGAGAAAAGATAAGAGGGATTCTGAAGATATGTCACTACTGATCACAATTCCAGACTGGCTGGAAAGTGCTATGCCCAAATTTAGTACCACACACCACACTGTGAGACAGAAACACACTGTAAATGACTGATTTACAGCATGTGGTACAATATATGGACCATTTTGCCAAATTTCTGTCACAAACACATGAGAATTATTCAGAAAACACAGTCCTGCTAAATGCCAAATTTAATGGCAATTTATGGCCACTGTGGTTTCTGCACCTGCAGGCATTAATGTCAGCATGCTATTTCCATTTCTCCTCCAAAATTTAGCATTTCATAACTGTACCCGCCAGCATTCACTCAATAGATAAATAGCTCTGTGTGTGTGTATATATGTGTGTGGCATGCGCGTGGACGAAGTCTTTCCAGCACTATATGTCATACACAGGGTACCTGAGGATCCACACAGACTACAGCTCATTTCTAAAAGCACAAACTTGGGAATACAAAAGGGRAGCTTACAGCAGTGTACACAGTAGGAAAGACCTTATCACACCTTTAACAGGAAGCCAGACTCACAGTAAATAGGATTAAACATCACTGACATTTGTATCGGAGAGTGTTTGTTTCCTCTATGTTTCTACTAACACCTGAAATAACTTGCACATAATGTAGCCCACCAAATAACAGTGTGTCACCTTMACAAACTACATAATTGTCCTCACACAAACTAGCAAACAGGAAGAAAAAGAATATGTTACTTAACTGAACAGCTAATTATGCCGAGCTCCAGTCCAGGAGACTGGACTGGAGCTTAGGAGACTTTCACTATATTTAATCCTTCTTCTCAAAGATAACTAATATTAGATTTATATAAGATAAGTTTAGACTGATAAGCCCATCTGGATGCTCCTAAATCCAGCATTTAGATCCTCTAAAAGCTCTTCTTAGTTACTTCTGAAAGACTTTTGGCCTTTGCTATTTCTCTTCTGAAAGACTTGTGGACTTTGTGATTTGTCCCCTATAGCCTTAAAGTGTATCACGACCAGAAATGTTCCAAATTCCCTGCAGTCCTGGCACTGCAGAGCTGACAGACAGGGTCAAAGTCCTTTGAGACCTAAATATTAAGCCAAGCAATTTATCAGTAGGGACCTTATGGGCAGTACCTACTGATTGAGGGTTTGCATTAGCTATAACTAAAGAAATTCCTGGTGATACTTAACCATTTTTTACTACAAGACGCATTACTAGATATATATTTTTTAACTCCTTCTGAGGGTATTTGAGCACGTCTCCTATGTAGATGCTTTAATTCACCAAGCTAGGATATTTTGGATAAAGTTACCTTATCCTTCTACATCTGTTCTACTTTGCATGACAATTGCATATTTTGTGGACTAGAGGAGATAAGAGCAGATGGGAGCATTGAAGAACAAAGGAGATGATAGGGAAATATGGCTTGGTAAATCTCTACAGGGAACTCCAAGACAGTGAAGAAAGACCTCCACCTGAAAACAGCAGTAGCTTCTTATTTGTAGTAGCCATCTAAATAAAATTTCTTCCTCACCACTCTTTCTCTTTTAAGAGAATACTGCTACTTCTTTTCTTCATAAAGTTATCAACAGAAACATACCAAGGAATGTTAAATACTCAAAAATCCTTTTGATAGCCTGCTATTGGAAAATAAACAAAAACATAGTGGCCTACCTAGAAAAATTAAATATAGTGAGATCTGATGATTTCACATTGATAATTGTCTGATTGTGCCTTGCTTTTCTCTTTGTAACCTGATTTGAAAGGGTGAGAAAAGAAGAGATTAGACTTATCTGTGCACTCTCAAGGTCATCCAATGACTTTGGGTAGGTAAGTCCAATACCTACTTTCCAAACATCAATTTTATTTACATTGCATGTTTTTTCTTTCTAATTTTTCCAGTTTTATTTATAAAGGATATTTATAACTCTTTTTTTTTTCCCTAATATGAAATCAAGATGCAACATAAGGACATTAACTCTGACTTCATGTTGTTGTAGAGTGTAAAACAACACACCTGTCAAGTTACTCTACCATGTCTTGTTCTACATAAAACTGCTAGAAAACTGTGTTCAGTAATCTGATCTGGATCTTTCCAGATGATCATAACTGAAAGATGCAGATGTTATCCCCAAGGGGACAAGAAAAATAAATGGAATGACCACAAAATATAAAATATATATTCTCCAGAGAGTATATTTTAATTGCAGATTTTAGTAAAGTTACCTCATATGAGTTTTTCAATGTACTTTTCCATCCACATTCAGATGCATAAGATCCTTAGAATATAAACTACAGTTTACCTAATATAAATTGGAGATTCAGCTCAGGCTCAACACTACTCAGAGCATTCTCATTTGTTGGGTCTGCATCTGACAAATTTTAAGTCAGAATACTTATCTGCCCCTTGTGTCCCTAACTCAGCTTTATTTTGTCTTTTGATATTTTAATTACATTACTCCCCAAGCTGTGGATTCTTCAAAGGATTAGGATCTCTTGAAAATGGAAATAAAAAGAAAATATGTGATTCTCAATGAATAATAGCAATAAGTTAAACTGGCCTTTTATTACTGGACTATGCACTAAATATTTTAACATATTGTAAAAGTATGTTTATATATTCAAGCAGCTGAGCCGTGGATCCCCAGATTTTTCTTGGTATGTTGRCTGATGGGAAAAGTTAGTGGCACTGGCTTGAGATGAAAGGCAGTCACAAGCAGCTGAGAAGCTGGTGCTCCTTAAACATTCTCCTCTCCAGCTGCTGTAAGATTGCTCCATTTGTGTCCCTTGCTACGCTGACTGAAACTGAATCAACTTATTTTAAACCTTCGCAGGCTTCACAGAGAAGTCACAACTAACTTCTGTAAGCTTAAACCAACCAAACAAATAAAGGAAAAAGACAGAAGTCTTTCTTAAATACAAACACTATTTTCCCTTTGCATGGAGACTGCTCTAAATCGGATAGAGAGTTGACTGATTATCTTCTATTTTCTTCTTTGCTTCCTTACTCATAAAATATGGCTGAGATGATAATTAAAATAGTAAAGAGATTACTCTCCTGTTAGCAACACATCACCTGTGGAGTACTCTGATACCTTCCCTACTATCTTTATTCAAAGGAATCTAGCCCAGATCTGAGCCACATGGACTTAGAAAGCTCAGATTTAACCCTGTAAACAATCCAGTCGCCTAAATTCAGGAAGAAAAAGCAGAAAATTGTGACTTTGCTGTCACTGCTATTCATACATTAGGCTGCATTGTTTTAAATTCTGGAGTACTTTCCATTGCTTTCGGTTTGCAATCTCATGTTTTTAGCCTTGTCCTCTGTATAACACAAGTCAAAACTGATAACTTGCTTGAACAGATGAATTTGACCTACATATCTTTCATGAGGCAAAATATTTTGACTTGATAGTCTGATCCCGGAGGACTAACACAAAGGATTCGTTAAGTGACCCATACAGGCACCTATAGAAGAATATATGGAGAATGGAGCTGACTTCACTGCTGTTTTGTAACCCTATCAGCTCTAGTGATCATCCTTGCTTCAATGAGATTCATGAGACTGTGGTCTCGGAGAAAAAGTATTACAGAATAGTAAAGTAAGAGGTCTTAAATTCAAATAGTTACCATGACATCTGGGTATTTCAAGGTAAAGAATCTCCTATAAAATGCTTTGTTTTTTCTTTTTTTTTTCCTYTTTTTTTTTCTCAGAAAATCCACACAATGCTGTTAGATAGATAGCAAGTTTCTAGTTATTACTGTTAATTAAACATATTTTATACATTTTTAAAACGTCCCATTATTTCCTCCATCCATGATACAAACAGAGAAGACTAATACTTCCTAGCATCCAGGGACTTTCCTCTCAGGTTAGCTTTTATAAATGCAATTACCATATTCATTCACAAGGTTTATCCATCAGCCGCAATGTGCTCAGTTTGCTTCAGCAGTCTTATACTCCTCAGTGTCCTGCTGAGCTGTGTTCTTTCATCAGAACATCCTGATGAAAAGCCAAGGAGGACTCTCAGTAGAAATGTGTTATTTCCACCACATTAAGTTATTCAATGGTATATAGTTCCAAACCTGACCCAAAGCCATACTCATCACCTACCCTGGTATAGACACAAGGTAGAAGGGGATATGGAGAAAAGGATCAGTTAGAGTGATAAAGTAGCTGCTGTGCTTCCTACCTTGCAGAATTAGAAAGATGAAATTAATATTAGAAGCATGCAGATATTTACAGATACATCTAGCTGTAATTCACTCTACAGCAATGCTTCAGGCATAGAGCTCTGGAGTGGAGGATTTAGGCACTGCTGGGACCTCTGCATGGGAGTAAACAGCATCCCTCAGTGCTTCCATGCTCTCCAGATCATTTTGCTTCTCATCTCCTCTGAGTGCTCGGCTCATGAACATGCCAGAAAACTACAGCAGAAATTATGTGGAACACAGGCTGAGACTGCATCTCACCTCCTTTATTTGGGATATTAATCCTAACAGGCTACTAACTCTTTTTCTTCTAACTTTAAAATCTCAGTTGCTCAACTTTTCCTTTTTGAAGCTGGCTTTAAAAATAGCAGCAAAATGGAAGCTAAAAAACTGTCAAATAATTGAGCAAACTGAAAAATCCTGCAGTAAATCCCATTCTCTTGCTCTGTCAGCCTCCTTCATTGCCCCTTTATTTAAAACCTTCCTCTGCTGCTAAAAGGTTATTAAGAAAGATGTTGGAACCAGACAAACTTTCAAGCTGCTGTTGTATTAGACAGAGATTATACTGGGAGATTTCCATGTAAGCTCTCACTCTAGGGACTCCCTCTGCTCGCTGGTCCATTATGACTGACCTACATATCGCTGCCGACCAGAACTTTGCTGGATGACTGCATTATCCAGCAGAATTTGTCTCCCTTCACTGTATTCATTTGTCACAGCAATTAAACCCACATGTTGATTTATTGAGTTCAGGGTTGACATGAATTGTAAGAACACACCTAAGTCATTCTTTTCTTTCTGGCATAGTACTACTTCTGCTCAAATTGCTTTTTTTWAAAAAAAAAAAACAAAACAAAAACTTTTTTCCTTCTTTTCAGCAGCTACTCTGGAAGCTTTTCCACCTCTTCCATCCATTGACCCATTGACATAACTAGACAAACTCTGGATGCTTGTTTCTATTCTTTCCCTTGATTTCCTAAATCAAACAAATTTTATTTGATGGCTTCAGTCTTATTTAAAACTCTTCATTTCAGTGGAGCTACTCCAAATTCACACCTGTAAACTAGGAGGTTAATAGGGCCACAGAAACCTACTTACTCAACTGCTACTCAAATGAGACTAAGCCAAGTTATCCTGCAAAATCTGGTAGGAGAACGGTATCCTGTCTCAACCACCTGGAAGAAATTAGACAGAAGTACTTGAGAACTAATGATTCTTTCCTGTATTCACTTTATAGGATGTGCAAGTTGCATTGTTTGGGTTTCCATCTCCTCTCAACTAATGTRCCATTCTTGATAGTATCGGTATTGTTAAGTGAAAAACACATGTATGTGGATGCAAACCCACACTCAGAGGCAATGGTCAAGAAATAACTTGAATTACTTTTAGGGACCTTGAAGACAACTACTTGCCTTGAAGAGAACCTCTTTTGTTTGAGACCTACTATATATTTTTTCTCATTAGATAGAAGAAAGGATCTGGATAAAGGAAGACATAAGCATAGGATTATGGTCTTTCATCTGAACTTTAAAAAATAATGCCACATATAAACAGMTAAGGATAGGCAGCTCATGGATGGTAGACTGTCTGAATTAGGCTTAATATCAGACAAATGGAGTGAAATTCTGTGACCTTTAGGGTGCAAGAAGTCAAGCCAATAGATCAGAGAACCATAGAAGRGCATGTAATATAAAGGGGGAAACCACGAAGTTTCAATGAGCAGCTGATAGGGACATAGAGAAAAAGGCATTATTTACTTTCTTTGAGCTTTGACCTCTCTGAATTTAATAACTGGGGTATCACATGAAGCAATATGGAGCTGACATCCTCTTTTGGATTACTTGATTATTTGGATTATTTTGGAAGTAATTAGCTTCGTCTCATCTTTTTCTTTCTTTTTCTCTTTCTTCTTTTTTTTCCCCTCTTTTTCCACAGCTATTCCATTATTCTGTTTGCTTTCATAATAATTAATTTGAACAAACTCCAAAAATATGTTTTAATACATAATCCCACACGAATAAGGCAAATTGTAGTTTTACATCAGAGGACAAAACAGTGACTCTTTCTTGTGGCTGCGCTAGAATCATGCAAATAACAATCCGCTGGGAACCTTGCAAAGTCTCAACTTCTTATTTGCCTATCCATAATTGCATATTTATAAATTACAGCAGGCTTTTCTAATTAATTTTGTATCATGCAAATAACTTTGCTTTGTAACAACCTGCTATATTAGTAAAACCATTGCCAAGAAAACATAGCAGTCTGTAGTCCCATTTAGTTTGAAGGGAAATGAAAGGCAGCCAGAGCAGAACTTAGCTTTTTGTTTCACTCATGAGAAGTAATTACCAACTCCAAAATATGAAGATAAAAGCCTTTCAAGAAAACTGACACCTTCTGCACATTAAGCCCCTCCAGGAGAAGGAGATTATCCTGCAGTGATGAGCCAGGCATGGAGTCCTATCTTGGTTTTGCCAATGGGCTTGAAGGACCTGAAGGATCATCTGAAGGACGGCTGCTCTTTATACTTTGCACCATTTGCTTGATGAATCAATAAGTAGTTGGAGTTGGAGTGTCCTGCACTCYTAGATCAGTGTAGCACTGTTCTGCCTGGTCTGAGGTCTCTTCACTGAGAAGATCAACAAAAACACTGGCCAGCTGATGATTTTTCCCCTCAAGTTTCCCCAATAACTGAAAGGTAAATGTATCAATGGACAGGACTTCCTGAGGGTTTTTTCTCTCTCAGAACTGCAAAATGAAATCTTAGAGAGCAAACAACTACCACAAAAATTAATAGAGAATCCCCCACCTTCACTGTGGGTCTTTTGATTACTTTTGAGACTTCTGTCTCTAACAGTATCAGAAAGCTGTGTGTCCATGAAACACAAGCAAGTAAAACTTTTTTTTCCCCCCCTCTGGAGCAAAGATGAAAGAGATGAGCAAGAATGAATTGTACATGGTCAGTGTTAGTCCCATCACATGGTGCTGGCAGGTATCAAAATTTTACATAAATTGTGGCAGAGTTAAGCAGAATAATAAAGAATATTAGAGCTAACACCTAGCAGGGCTCTGCACAGCCCCAGGTCAAGTCTGGGTCGTTGAGATGAAAAGCAAAACTAGGAGGGTGGAAATCTCCTTAGAGGATAAACCTGGTGGGTTCAGGGGTGCCCTTTGACTTGATTGGAWAAAGGMRKTTGGGGCTGCCCGTGATTGGTCAGAAGTTGCTYRTGGGCCTCRTGGTTACCRTGTAAGTGGCTCCTGGGGAGGGTGAGGGGGTCGTTTGTAGGAGGATATAAAAGTTGGGTGCTGCTTCCACAGAGGTCTGTGTTCCACCATCTCAGAGACCCCTGCTCCTCAACACATCCACAACAGCCACAATACACACACAATAGAAATTGTGGCCACCAACAAACACTTGCTCTCAGCAGCCATATGRGCAAAACCATGACATAAAAAGAAAAAAAAAATGCTTTGGGAGTTTTTATGTTACATTATGGCAATTTCTGCATTCAGGATTAGCATTCTCAGTTTTAATATGTTTGCGTACATGAAATGCAGAATGTAATTAAATGTCAGGCTGCTTAATTGTGCCTTCATTTGTATAAATTACAATGTTGCTATAGAAAAAGAAATAAAACACCTTTCATTTCCCTCGCTATATTATATTTAAATTAATAGTTAAATAAGAGGAGACAAAATGGGKTTTTTTTTCAGGGAATCAGTGTTAATTAGTATTTCACAGCCTGAAAAAGGATGTGTTGCCACGGAGCATGTATCGCTTCCTTCACAAAGACAAAATGCTWCAATAAAATGTTTTTCTGCCCAGGGAGTGAAGAATGAACGCTGGCTCAGCAAACCAGCATTCAAAGATTTTACTTCATTTTTCCTGTTTTTGGAAATTGTCTGGAGCCAGTTCTGGAAGGGATATGAACCTTTAAAGYAGGACTTGAATTTCTATTGGTCTGAATCCAAGTCGCCTGTATCCAAACTGATCAGTCCAGCAGATTGTTCTGCTTGGACCTTTGGCACCAGAGTTGATGGGATTATGTTCATGCTAAGCCTTACCAGGTTTCAGAAATGTGTCTGTGTTCTCTTTTAGTCTTCTTGGGTAGGCGTCTTCAGAGTCCTGGGAATATATTGTAGACAGGACTGCATTGCATTTAACAGAGTGGCAATCAAGCTGCTCAAGCAATCAACGCAGAAGCAGGCGGCTTTTAGAGGTCATTGCTGTCCTCTGCTGTTTGCAAAACTCATGTCAGGTTCTTAACTGCTAGACAGAGTTGCAGGGGAAGGAAGGAAGGATCCTTCAGCCTTTGACTTCCAAGGCACCAAAYCATGGTAAAAATCTTGAATCTTTCTATGTACAGAAGCAGGTTTGCTCAGGAAATGGCAAGGATGGTGTCTACAGACTGTGTGCTTTATTGTCAGAGGAAAGGAGAGCTAATTTGTTGAGCTGCTGGGCAACAGACAAATATTCACTCATCATTCACTCGTCCCTAGCTGAAATCTCTTTCATTTATTTATTCTTTTTATTTATTTATTACTGTCACTGTGGCAATTCCAGATAGTCTGGCTACCCTGATAAATCATCAGTAGCTTATTAAGACATCTTTGAGGACCGGCTGCCAGCAGAAGATAAATTTTGAGGTCTTCAGCAGATTGTTGTTCCCTTGCAGTGGGGTCTGAAATAGAAGTAGTTTGTGCTTGTATTAGCCATGGCAGAAGCTGTTATTGACAGGTGAGGGTTTTTGTAGGTAAAGCATCAAGCTAGCAGGACAGAAGGGCCTCTCAGCAGTAAGGCGTGACAAGATCATGGTCATCAGAAAAAGCAGCGAGCAGATGTCTCCCTGTGCTGCTGGGATTGTCCTGTGAATAAGATGTTGCCAGGGCAGAGATTTTGCCGCTGACAAAGAAGCACATGCAGAGGAGCCCTGGCACTACTAGCTCTGGCTTCCATAGGGTTTCCTTGCCTCAGCTCGCTATATAGAAAACTAATGGTTTTAGTGGCAAACGAGCACTGTGCAAAGAGATGGTGCATTTATTTTAGATGCAAGGCAAAGTACGCCTGCATCTGCAAGTCTTCCTTTTGTATTAACACTGACCTGATTTATCTGAAACAGAGTACAGCTCATTCTGCGGTCTACAGGACCAACWTTTCAGGCTCATGCTCTGCAACCTCAGTAGATTATATATGCCTAGGATTGTTCCATGGCATTGAGGTGTAATGATAGGGAATGGCCCAAATCCATAGTATTATCTTGTCTTCTCCTCTGGAAGGGTGACCATATGTGAGCTGCAGGCTGTACTGCTTCCTGAACCATGTCTGGGAATTATTTGGGAAAGTACCACCTGGTACCAAGCCATGCAGGTACTGGTGTCGAGAGCATCAGCAATTGTGTTCCTGTGCCCAACAACACCTCTGGACATGTTTATTTTAATGGGAAAGGCATTTTTAGAGGATGAAATCTGATTCCTGTGTCCAGGGTGAGAAAACAGGGAAAATTATTATTCCTACAGTGATCATTCACAGGTTAAAAGAATGAAGCACAGGGCCTAATTAGGCTTGAACMTCTAATTAAATTCACTGTCATGGATTTGAGAGGCAAAGGGAAAATCATCAAAGGCATTTTTAACTGGCCAATTGGAGCCAGCTAAAATTAACATCTATATAAATTTCTTTAAATATCTTTAAGTAAAGAGTAAAAATAAGCCACTATCCCTTCCTTTTATGCACTTTTTAGCTAAGTATCACATTAAGGAGAATGAAAAAAAAAAGAAAAAAATCTTAATTAAATTCTTTACAACATCTACTTTCCAAGAAGAGCCTGAGAGAGTAAAAATAAGGAAGAGAAAGAAAGAAATTAACTCYAGTCCTTCTTTCCCCTAGTAAATAAAGGAGCTTCTTAAAGAGTCCCCAGAACCCCATGGTAAGGCTGGGACATAGGAAGGAGAAGGTATGTCTCCATGGTGGTGCAAGAGGATCACCAACATAGGCAATTCCTGTGCTAATATATACCTATATATACCACATAGGTATAAAACAATGGCAGAAGGACAGAAGAGACTAGGTTTGGGTGTGATCCAGGGATACCTTTGACATTGGAATTCAGTGGTGTGTCCATGAAGCAGTGTAGTTTTACCATCACTCTACACCTCCAATTACATTCTGGGGTGAGCTACAGCCTCATCCTGACTCTGGAARAGTTATTTAATTTCTCGATATGTATATTTCTCTGCCTTTTTTATTATATATTATTATTATTTYTATTCAAATATCTTTTCTAAAATTGTCTGAGTTTTACTGCTATGCTCTGCTCTTTTTCAGTTGCAATTGCTGTTAGTAAGCAATACACAGTTATCAGTAATAAAACATTATGGTTATTCACACAGCAGTTGTACTCCAAGTTTCCAGTCAAGGAAATGACTCCATGGCACTCCTCTACAAGCCATAGATAGACATGCCCTCCCTAATCTTCCAAAAAGTTAGCAAAATAGAATCTTATCAGTAATGGCTGGTAAGTTGAAGTTAACTTGGGTAATTTTGTTTACTTGTTTTTAACAAGGGAAAAAAAGAAATAAAAAGACAGTAGCAATAAAATTTTCCAAGATCAAGTAGATCTGAGAAAGGCAGTTTCAGCCACTGGTCAAATTCAGTACACTGGTTGAAGCATTGCCAAAGTTGTTCAGAGCCTTTTTAGCCTGTTTGACTCATCACTATTCAAGGAGGTGAAATCATTCCATGTGCAAAATTAGAATGACCTACTTGATAAGACTGTGATAAAAATGTAGCTGACTACAGCAGGGAGGAAGCATTTGCACCTGAGAGATAAGCCAGGCTGAACAAGGCACTTCTATTCTGCTGTCTTGGAAGGTCAAGAAGTAGAGGCTGAATCTGGGTGTAATACACTTTTCTATAAAAATGATTTTCTTCTCACTCTTTTTGCCTCACTAAGATTAATACAGACTAACAGAAAACTTTTTTTTTTTTTTTTTTTTTTTTTTTTTTTTTNNNTTAGGATCAAATGAAGGGTGTTTTTTTTCAAATGTTTTCACTGATGAAAAAACAAAATTTTATTCAATTTTGAAGATAATATCTACATACAAATGAATCATTTTGACTTTTATTTCATCCTTCTGTTTTTTTTATATTATTGATTTTTAGCAACCATATATAGATTAGAACTTTTAAATACAATACCCTATGCCAGACAAAATAATATAGATAGATAGAATAATTTCTGTAATATCCTCTCCTGTTTTTTGTCCATTGGTTTGTTTCTTATGAAAATGAATATCTCTTCAGCAAAGAGCAAATGTCTGTTCACTCCTCTGAGTTTACTCCTATGACTGGAATATGTTTTCAAGGAAAATATTAACAAAAATCTAAGGATTTTTTTTCCCAGTAAAATATCTCATGACAGAATGTTGAGTTCTTCTTTATCTCTGTGTGATACCCATTCCTCATAGGAAGCACTGACCATACCTAAACTCATTCTTTCAGAAGAAAACCATGTAGCGGGGGCAAAGGAAATCAAATGAGCTCTGAGAAACACATCCTTTCSTGTGTTCCAAAGATCATTCCTCTGTCCATAGATCATCTGTGTGATTCRAGGTTGTGTGCTAAAGGTGTAAGGCTGAAGTCTAGCACATTGTCATCACACGACTACTTAAAGSATTTCTGGATCCAGTTTATCCCTCRTCATGCAGTACACAAGGCAAATGTTGTTTGGTCATATTTTGAATCTATTATGGAGTTAGAGTCTGATTCCGAATGATCTCATTCCCACTGTTGTCTTAAGTACGTGACCAACCTTATGCTTAGTCAGATTGGCCTTGCAAGCAAAAGCATGCAAAAGATTTTTCTAAGGAGAAAATACATTTTTTCCTATTCCTAATGGTTACAGAGGCTGTACGTCTTTGCATATATCTGCTTCCATCTCTGCACTTCTGTCTCCTGAAAGTGGACATCTGCCTTCCATTAAAGCCATTTTGAATCATGTTACAGTAAAACTCTTACCCTTTCCAGCAGTTATCCATAACACGGACTAGAAATAGAAGGAAACCCACTTGCTACTAAGCAAGGAACTCAAAAGATCTAAATTTTGAAAATAAAATGTATCAAAAGTAGTCTTCCTACATTTCTATTTTTTAAATTATATCACTACAAATTTCAAAAGATAAAGCACACTAAGKTTCGATTTCTTTAGTAGGAGTTGCATTTTTTTCACAGCATGTGAGGACTGGTTCTGTCCCTTTGAGTTAAACTTTAGTTCTTCCATCTCAGTCAAAGAGGAAGACTGTTTCATCTGGGGACTCAATTTGAGTTCTTAAATCTTCTTTAACACCTGGATTATGAAGGGTTTTTTCCCTTAACCAATCATCTCAGATGTGTAACCTTATCAAAAGCCTTTTGAAACTCAAAGTTGATGGCAACCCCTGTGGYTTCCACATCTCATCACAGCAAAAATAACTTCAGAAATGTATCTGTTTCTCTTTTTTTTTCTTTCTTTCTCCCTCAAGTTCCATCCTGATGCACCTGGAAATATGATGACTATCACTTATAGCTTTTTATCTCCCGTTGCTGCAAAAGAAACAAACACAGCTCTTGAGGCTTAAAAAAGTGACAGTTTCTTACCCTGGTCTCTGCCTCCCTGCCAGCTTCTTTACTGGTCTGGAGTTGCTAGAATTTGTTTCATCTTCTGTCCACTACAAATATTTTGGGAGTAATCCTTGCAGTTATTTATCCAAATAAAAGTCAGAGCATTCTTAAGAATGTGAAACTCTTCACTGGACCTAAAGAATAAGAGAGGAAACTATATTTTAGAACAAGAGTTTAACCCAAAATACAGGTTTGTTTTGAGTTTAGATTTCAGTTTACTTTCTAAATATTCTGTCTACCAAATACTGTGGTCATATCTTCTTTCAGCCATAAAACACCATGGACTTCTCCTCTCTCATCCACTACCCATCTTTTTACCTTATTATTTCTTTTTTTCTAAAGTTGTCTTTCTATAAACTCACAATCACCTTCACGGTCTCTTTTGGGTTTTATTATAATAGTTTGAATTTTTAGTCTCTCTTAAAGGGTCCCTTTCCTGATGATGATATTTGATACGCTACTATAAAAAAAAAATTGTGTTTGTTTTTATCTCTTTCAACAAGATAGTCTAATTTTATAGGCTTTGCCTTTTATACTAATGTTAYGAAGAATAATTTTTTTATTATTAACTGGAAAGAGTAGCTCCATCWGCTGAAGTTAATGGGCTGCATTATCTTGTGTGTTGTTCTCATGCTTATATTCGTCTTAGAAAGCCATCTTGAAWATGGAAAGGAATAGAGTGGACATGCAGGTCAGAGATACGGGCGAAGAATTACATTAAAATTCTCTCTGCATTTATGCAATCATTTAGGTCTCTCATTTCCAGCCTGAGAACCTCAATTCTAAGAAATTCTTAGTTGTAGTTGGTAGCATTCTGCATGTGCATATCATCTGAAAAACAAGATTGGAATTGAACATTCAAGCAAGAAAACAAACAAAGCAAAAAACAGACAAAAAACTGAGGTKTAGGTTCCAACAATTTAAGTCCTGATCGCAGACTATGCACCGTATTACAATCCAGYCAAATTACATTCAGATCTGCCATGAGAACAAATTCAGGTGCACAATGGGCTTAATTATGCTTTAGGAAATAAGAGCATTACAGAGAGCAGAAGGGGGCACTAGAAACTAACTGCAATATTTTCTGTTTCTTCTTGCAATCATTTTAGCACTTGTAATATGTATTGAAAACAAACATGCACACATTGTCTCACTCATTGTCCTTTTGCCCTTTCTCAAGGTCTTAGTGATCATACTGTGATCTGTGTCAAGCCCTCAGTCTTTCCTTCTATAACAGGTATTCTATAACAGGTATAACAGTTATAACAGCTGCTCTGGGCTTTTGTAAAGCATGGTCTCTTCAGAGCACCTAAAAATGTTTCTGGAAGACAAAGCCTGTAGTATTAGCATCAGCATCAGCATTTTCTTAGCTTTCTCATCGGTAACTATATTATCAGCCTTTAACTTGCTAAGTTCAGCCAGTTTTAATGAAAACCTGTCATGTTTTTGGAAAAAAAAATGATTTTGACTATGTAGTTTTAGGTTTCCTTTCACTGCAGGTCTGATCTTAGGAAAAGAAAGCCATTCAAGATAGAGCCACCTAGAAAGCAGTGACTAGCTTGTTATTCCACTGTTTAAAGACAAGGATGTACAGAATCACTTTTCATTCTTACTAATCAACCACAACACCAAACTAGGCTGCCCGACGTGAAGAGATGCTCCATGTAGTCCATTTACCAGATTCTTTTGTTTCATCTTCGTGTACCTTGGATTCTGTTGCTGTCCTTGACAAGTTATGAACCAATTCATGGACCTGTAAGTCTTACAGCCGTGTATATTTGTATGTGTGTGTGTGCRTGTTTGTGTGTATGTGTGTAGGTATAGTACTTATTTTTCTCTATTTACTAAAGTAAGGAACTTTCCTTTAAGAAGASAACAAATAAGCAAAGTTTCCTCTTCTAGACTTTTATTTAGCTCAATTTTTCCATTATCCAACTATAAAATATTATGTTCTTCTTTGGAAGAGGCCTACAGAAATCTTCCCACTCCCAAGTGCCCTGAAATGTAATAAGAAAGGGAARGAAATGCACTTTAAAAATTGATATTGAGGGGTTATAGTGGAGAGCACTGCAATTAGAGGTTAAGAAAATGCTAAAGGCATGTGGTCCTTTTAACAGAGGTTTCAATCAGATTTTTTTTTCTGCCCTGGGTAGAAGCAGGTACATGGGGACTCTGAAAAGGATGCATCCAGGATTTGCTAAATGTGTTTCTAATTGTCTGAGTTTAATAATTGATAATATAGACATAGCTTGTGATTTTTTCATTCAGATAAAAGATAATTGTGCCTGAGTATGGCATAGTCTGAAATTAAATGTGTTAAGTGCTCTAGGGACTTGTACTTACGTGCCATGAAAGAGCATTCCTCTCCCGGTGCAAGTGAGAATGTGTAACAACTTTTATTTATTTGCCTTATAGTGGCATTCAAAGTGCTAAAGTGGGGCTGATGAGCTGTAATGACAGGTGATTTCGAGTGTCTTCCCTGTAAGCATTTGGTAAGAGCCCGTTTTCATTGAACCATTCTTTTTTTCCTCATTTGAAAGCTTTCTTTCATTCATACCATCTTCACATTCACTCAATTTCTTTCAAATTTTTGCACCTCAGGGGAATGAGAAAGAGGCAGGAGGAACAGCCTTGGCTTTCTTCTGTTTTCCATTCCGTGTCTTAATGGGATATAAGGTCTTAAAAGTCTGTTTAATGGGAGGATATGAAAAAACAGTAAGGGGGGGTGTGGGGCGGGATAAAAGCAAGTTGTTGGGGGAAACTTCAGGGATCTGAGCACATCAGAGGGGGAAAAAAGAGAGCCCAGTCTCATTAAGCTCTTGGTTTGATGGGGACAGAGAAAAGAGGTACTTACTCAAAGTGTTGCCTTCAGTGGAGGCCCAGAGGTCATTTTAAGCATTCCTTCTCRCTACCATGGCTCACTTGAGCAGACTATGGCACTGGTACCAGAAAGGACAACCACAGACAAAAATACTCATACCCATCTTCCTTGACACTTGCTGAGCACCAAGACAACCTGGCAAGACCAGGGCTCCCAGCATTACTTTCCTGGGCAAAGAACCAGAAACATCGCCTCCCAGAAAGGCAGAGTGCAACTCTCACAGGTCTCTGTGTGTGATTTTGTACAGCTTTACTTGACTCATCATATAGCCAGGCAAAGAAAGTGTAGTAGCTCTTTTTATTTATTTACTCTTTTTTTTCTTCTTCTTCAGGGAATGTATTTTGTTTTGTAATGACTTCCTTATATAGCAGCCTTAACAGTGTGCAGAATATACTCTGCCAGCAAAACTTCAGTAGCTTTCTTCAGTGTGCCCACACTGAATGCTTTTATGTATTTGAAATTGCAAGGCTTCATCTCTCATTCTAAGGCACAGCAGTCTTTAATGTGTGTGGTCAGGTGTCCAGAATGGCTTTCCTTCAATAACAAGAACCAGCACTCCAGAAAATTAGACAAGAACYCTATAAACAGGAATACCTCGGGATGAAAATGCCTCCTCTACCACATTTCTAAACTAAAGCTGACTTTTAATGCAAAGATTTCTCTCCTCACATAAACTCCCTCCTAAGAAAATGAAAGAAACTTTCTGAAGCAGAGCTAATTGTATGCAAAAAAAAAAAAAAGGAAAAATCCTCACAAGCAAACAATAACAACAACAACAAACACAGAAAAGCCGTGACAAAATTAATAACAATAATTATAAGATCCGCAATTTTAAATCTTGGGTAAAGGATAGCCATGAAATTAAAAAATTAGAATGGAGAACACAATGGTTATTTCGAATGCCAAACTGACTCAAAACAAGCAGTTCTCTAGTGATGTGCAAATCTGTGAGCAATTACAGAAATGTATTATATGACCCTGTTAACTGCATAGATTCTGGTAGGGAAGATAAATGATAGTGAAGTACAAGCCTATCCTAAAAGCTGTATAAAAAGTTGCTGATGAAGAAATAGATAATATTCAATGACAAAGTAATGCAATCATTGAGGCAAATCTAGAAAAAAAAATGGAAACTTTTTTTATGTTAAAGTTATGTTCATAAATTGTTTTTGAAGACTTAGGAAGTGGTTAATCATTTTCAGAAAATTGTCTAAGAGGTCTTSAAGTTTGTGATAACCCTTGTTCAAATTTGTCTACATTTTTTTTTGTCTGATAGACCTCTAGATCAGTGCACACATTATTAATACATATTAAAAAATGACTACTATTTTTTATAAAATAGCTACTTAATTCTGTTTTCTGTAATATGAAACACTAGTCTAAAGCAAGAGCACAAATACGCTTAGGAAGTTATTCCATGACAGATGAATGTACAGGGTTTAGAAGACACTTGAGAAAGCKGAAAAAACACCCACCTTGCAGTGGAGTAAACGCTGACAGCGATGAACACTGAAGTTAAAAACACCCAGTCCAGTCACCAGCGTCTTCTTTTCTCTGTGACATGATCACATCTACTTCAGAAAAGAGGAAAGGACAAATTCTTTTGTCCCATYTTTTCTCATGGGTGTTGTGGCCTCAATAGACAGTTACGATCAGACATATCTTTAGATCATTGGCTGGCTAAGAAATGATTCCACTTCTTTTTCAAGATAGTATCATTTTTTCTATAATTGCATTATTCTCAAAGGTTGATGTTCTTGAAAAGGTTCAGAATAAAGAACATGCATTGATTCAATGATTCAGTACTGTGGACTCTAAATAAATTACYCCGTATTTTCAAATAAGAAGTCATTTTCAGTAAGGAATTCTATGCTTTCATTTCTCCAAAGTGAGCATAAACTATTTTTTTTTTTTTCCAAGAAATAAATGAGTATGGGAATTCAGCATATCTCTTGTAGTTTTGTATTTTCTAGGAAGATTGTTTCTACAGTATGGATACATTTTTTCCATACATTTCATTGTCTGTGTAGGAGTGAAATGGAGAAAAATGATGCTATTTTAGCTGATCARAGGGTGAATATGAACAGGACAGTGAGAAGTAATGATGGAATAAAATAAATGGCCTTGTCTTTGATCAGAGTATGCATTTTATGTAGATACCAAAGTATTTGTGCCATTTGCACGTAAGATTTCACCTAGAATTTTCTGTGCAGTTGTGGAAAGAGTTGTGGAACCTGAGTTACGACTGAATTGTAAATATTTAGCTATTATTGTATTACAGTTGTAATGTAACTGTTCATTAGGGCCTATGTGCACATCTAGTGTCCTTACAAACTTGGGTGGTTCAGAAACCCCCTCCAGTCATTTCCGTAGATGACAGTGCACCAGTCAGGGACAAAAGAACAAACTGAAACTATCTGATTGAACCAGCATCCAAAATTAATTATATATCTGATTGTTTTAGTCCTTCATATGACCATTTTAGACAGTTCTATAAACTCTTTGTGTCAAAACCTGCAGTGTCTGGTCCAATTTGCGAGTCTAAAAGCRTTGATTAACCTTCTGCATGAAGTCCCTAAGACTTGTCTAGGTCATTCCTGCTGCTGCTCATAGAATCCCGGAATGGTTGAGGTTCAAAGGGACTATTAGAGATCAACTAATCAAACCCCACTGCTCAAGCAGGGACACCTGGAGTATGTGGCACAGAATGGCATCTAGGTGGGTTTTGAGTATCTCCAAAAAAGGATGCTCTGCAACCTCCCTGGGCAGGATTTTGTAGTTCTCTCTGCATAGATATACATTTATAAACAGTCAGTAGAATTTGTTCCTACAGAAGTGATCATATAAGACAGTCTTTGTATTTAGTTAAGACCTTTAGGGCATGTTTTGTATAACATTAAGGTCTTCAAAACATGCCTGGATGCCACCATGCACCACAGGCTGCAGGTGTCCCTGCTCGAGAGGGGTTGTTGGACTAGATGATCTYTAGAGGGCCCTTCCAAYCTCAACCATTCTGTGATTCAACAGCAGGGAGTTACAGATGTGCTGGAGAGGTCATGTGGGACCATGGCTAGCTGGATTATCAGAACTGAGCACAATGGTGGCTCAGGGAGTCAGGGAGTCAGGGAGTCAGGGAGTCAGGTGATACTGCATTGCAATGGAGATTCCTGTCACCATTACATTGAGACCAACTATTTCTTTTGATGGTTTTAGTTCTCATGTGGATGATATCTTGTAGCAGAAACCTAATAAAACAGTTTATTTCCTTCTTTCTTTCTTTCTTTCTTAAAAAACACTCTGGGAGTCTATGAATCAGAATTCTGATCRTTCATTTCTAAGTAAAACTAATTCAGACTAGAATAGATATTGAGAAAAGCAATGGACCCAGCAAGTGAAAAATATACCCTGTGAATAGGTAATGGTTTCTTTATCATTGTAAAACAAAGATTTTCAAAAAAATATAATTGGTATGAATAAATATACTAGGAAAGTAAACTTTAGTGAAAGATAAATATTGTTAAAAGGCAAAGTCTTTACTGCAAAGCAAAGCTATTATAAAGCTCTTATGAGTAGACAGATGCTGGAAGCTGGAAGTAATTTTCCTTTAAAGAAATGAGATTTTGGAAAACTATTCTGATAAGAAAAATGTGGATAAAAACAGCTAGAGAGTTTTAAGCCAAGGCTATTCGATTTATGAAAGAAATTACATGATGTGTGTCTGGGATAGCAGAGAACAGTATTTACTGGCCCAGGAAATCCCTTCCTCCCTTATATCTCATATTTCTCTTCCTAAATATTACAAGAGGCAGCTGTTTTAATTGCTGGATATTCTGTTTCCTCCCATCAGATTGGGGTAGGTCGAGAAGAATACCATCACTGCTATGGTTAGCAGTTTCCAGGTTAAAACACAGGGCCCCAGACTTTTGGCAGTTTGAGCAAATACCTACTTAAGGCAAGCTCCTGAGCCAGCAACACTGCTGTCTAGCAGCACGATGTGCCCAGAATCATTCAAAAACAGAACAGAATCACATTTTGGTCTAAATCCAGCCCTGGAAATACAGCCTGCATAGTCTTGATTGATAACATTATATATTCCAAAGTGCTAATAAGCAATGAAATCTCTGATCTCTGGTGGAGCGCACTGCCCTCACTTGGTTTTGGCAACCCTCATTAAAGATGTGTTCAGTAAATTTTAGAGCCCCATCAAATTGCCTATAGGATTCATCATCCTCCTGTTGCATCTGGAAACCTATCTGCTGGACAGAGCTACCAAATGTCCATTAAGCTTCCCCAGTCTGTGCTGGAAGGCCTTGATGGGGCTATTTGCATGAGTAAAGCAAGCCATCTGCAAAAGAAGCTAGCAAGACAAGAGCCTACAGGTTCAATCCAGATGTTTTAATAATACCTGGATTTGGTTAAGGTCATTCCTAGTGCTACCTGTGAAGYGGGTTACACTTGCAAGATCAATTTATGGGAGCCTGAATCTCTTGTTATCCTCTGGTTCTTTTACAACACTCTTGAAAGTCATAAAATTGAACCTCTGCTATTTGGCACTTAAAGCAAGCACTCTGGGAGAAAAAGGAAAAAAAAAGGATTTATAAATGAAATAACCCAACAGCTGAAGATAATCACAAGTCATGTGTAAACAGCTCTTTTCATTTTTAAGAGATGAGCTTTAATAATTTTTTTTTTTGGTCTAAATTCATTCAGGTTCCAGCAGGCCCTCATCAGCCGCATAGGGGTCTTATTAAAAGCAATACTATTTTTTTTGCTCATTTCACTGAACACTCTCCACTTCAATGCATTTCAGTTCAGTCCAATTAGTGAGARCAATTTAGTTTGTTCAATGCAAATCACTGGGTTTTAATTGAGTCCAATTAGGCACAAATCAATAAAAGTCAATTCAAACTAATTTTCTTCTATACAAATCAATAGRATTCAATTAAAATCAATGAAGGCCTTATTTACTCTAATGACTGACCAGTTTCCTGTCTTCAGTTGCTATAAAAGGAGACGACATATWCTTCACTGTGGTGTTTTTGGGCAAGTTTCTTCCATTTAGTGAGGGAATTTAATCACTGGAGATGGTATGGAGAAAAAAAAATATATATAACTGGGTTGTTCGTTTCTTGTTTGCCAGGCTTTTGYAGTGAATTTTCTGCACTGAAATCTTGTCTTTCAGACTATGCAGGTGGCTGAATGTGTTTACAAGTATAAAGATATTTGCTTGAAAACCAAGTTCTGAGGACAGAGAACTTCAAAACTGATGAATATGTTTACTTTCCTTTCCACCATTTATATTTGCCTTTGTAATTTCTCCTGATTTTTAAAATGTGATTGTGCTTTGAAGGAATCAACGTGAAGTCTGTTCTTAGCTGCTTAGTTTTTAGCAGTTTAACTGCTTAGCTCAACTGAAAGGAGACTCCTGTGAGTGTTAATCCATTGACTGAGAAGTCTTCTGGGAGAGACCTTGTTACATGCTTTTATAAAGTACACTACAAAGAATGTAGGTAGATTATGCACTATGGCAACACAGATAAATAGGAATAATAACTTGGCAAGTCACTTCTTTTTTCTAACCTTGCTGCATGTAAATGTCACTTTTAGGACCACATTTCTGACTCGTGGCTTTGAATCCAAAACTGTCCCTACATAAGTAACATTTCCTGCTCATTTAAATAGATTTTTGTAGAAAAAAATAGAAAGCAGAAAGTATAACAAAGACATTTCATGAAGATTTGCTTTCCAGATGATTAAGTGTCCTTAGTATTTAGGTCATAACTGTTTTGCACTGTCTGCAAATCAACTTAGAAGAAAAGACATGATTCTCTTGGAAACTGTGACCATAAGACCGATGCTGGGCACAACACAAGATTGCCTCGAAGAGGACACAGCATGGCATGCAAAGATCAGTGGTTTACTGCAGAGACAGCAATGATGGRCTCACAAATGAGAGCAGAAGGACTGTGCAGGCCACTCGCAAGAAAGGAAACTAAAGTAAAAGTAGACTGAATAACCAGAAAKGAATGAACCAACAAAACACAGAGAATCTAAAAAAGCTGGATGGCAAACAATGTCCTGCATTCCCAAGGTGAAATTAAAATGTCTTTACAACATGGCTAGATTAATATTCTTTCAAAAACAGGAAAGTAGAGTGTTCCTCTTTATAACTAAAATTATGATGTATTCTGTAGGAATATAGGAAGATTAAGAGACATAATTCAACATTAGTTTTCAAGTGATTTTTCAAGTTCACAGGTGTTTGCAACTTCTTACCTTCTTCCTTTTCAGAAGCTACCAAACAAAATGGTGAGCTTCCTTCCAGACAGAGACCTTCTATAAAGGGGATCAAAAGTCTAGGCTGTTGCTAAAATCAGCCTAGTAGTCACAAAAAAAAAATAAAAATAAAAGTAAAAAAATTGTTCAACAGGATGCACACTAGTTTATCAAAGACTTACTGAAAAATTGTGCAGTAACAAGAAAATAGTCCAGCTATTTCAGAATCATTCACTTGCTTTCATTAGCTGTCTAGCAAGATAACAGGATCAGTCATTTACTGATTATGAAACAGCTAATTTGCAAGAAATTGTACCTTGTTTCTGAAAAAAAAAAAAACCAAAAAACAAAAAACAGCCTAATCTCTTTGATTTTCTAAAATATAATATGTTGACTCTGTACAACAGAAGAGATCACCTCTCAACATCAATTTTAATGCAAAGGTGAGACTTTAACTGTGCTCATCAGGATTTTTTTAAAAAAGTTGTATGTTACGATATTTAAAGTCTCACCTTTACGACCTGCATGCTATTATGCACTTCTCTAAGAGCYAGTTTAAAAATAAAATTTCATATGGAGTGAGGCAGTGGATCAAACTGAGGCTTRAACACAAAATGAGGGAAGAGAGGTATTGTCTTCTATAAAATAGCAAGTTTTCTAAAATAAAGTTATCTTTTTTTCTTATTATATGAGTGGTGAAGGTACATGATCCTTGGTATCTCTAAAAATTTAGAGAGGTGGACTTCATACTTAGACTTCAATATTTATAGACAGAATGATAGATTGGTTCGGTTTAGGCAGTTTTAACAAATGGCTGCTTTGTTTGTCTGTACTCTAGGAACTAAGTTCTGTCCCAACATTAAAATAACACAAAAATATTAGATATGTCAATTATGATTGAAATATATTAATTCATTTATCCTTATTCACAAGGCATAAAGTTGCATGGAATAGACTTAGGCATGCTCCGAGTGGGGAGGTCTGTCAAAGAACGTCACAGAGTGTGAAGATGTAGTTGGTCAGCTATCCATACAGCAACAGGAYAAGGAGAAGCATTTAAAGATCTCCAGTTAGGCCTTCACATTCAATGTCTTTTCAGCCTAACTTGAAAAAAGAAGCCAAAGATACAGTTCTAGATTTGTGAAGAGACCTTAGCATAGCACGAGGAATCAAGGGATAGTTTTTCATCAACCTGCTTTGGAGCACACCTCCTAAGTGTTTGTAATGGAAGCACCATGACCACAGGTGGTCACAAGTATGAAAGAAATGAAAGATTTCTTTTCTTTTACTAAAAGAGAAATAACAACAAAAGCGAAGTGGAAATTTCTACACTAAAAGCTCACCAAGAGCAATAAAATTCTGTTTTTCAGATCTCTGCCCAGCAGTGCATTATCGATTTCAGATGAGGTACTTTATTTTTGGTTATATCAATAATTGTTCTTTTTTTTCTTTTTTTTTTTTTTGTACCAGATTGTTTTTGCTTATGCTGAGTTTTTTTTTTTTTTTTTTTTGTGCCAGATTGTTTTCGCTTATGCTGAGTAGTAACTATTGTCTCTTTTGAAGTCAAGAGATTTATATGAAATAAAATACCACCTGAATTACTGCAGATATTATGACCTAGGTATGCACATTTAAAAAYAGCACTAAAATTATKATTCCAAACCATTTTATAATGAAARCTGGCGAGTTCATTTTTATTCTTATTATGAAGGCATACTTGTTAAGAAATGGAAATAACTGATTGCTATAGAATGTATACAATATAGRATAAAAGAGATAGTTAACCTTAAATGTCATCAGTGTTCCACCTTCGCAAGATAAAGGATTTCTAAAATTTTATTACCAGTGTGTAACATTTCTCTTAAGGAACATTGCCAAGTACACAGCTCAGTTGAGTTAAATGGATATGAAGGCAGTATTGTTCCTAAAGATTACTTGAATTGATGGATAGATTGGAAAAAAAAAGGACAAATTATTTATGGTTATACAATTCACAGAATGCACATACATTTTCAAACAAGTACTGAAGGAACAACATAATAACAGATTAATGCTTTACCAAAATACTRTGGAAATTGATCAGATATCTAATAATCAGTTTTCTCATTTTATAGGCAAGAATTATTAAAAAGGAGAAAGTACCAGAGCCTAGATCTTTGAGAAAAAGTTCACTCTTTACGGCAGGTACAAGGTTATGGTAATTATTTCATTGTCAAAATGTGCAAAATAAGGCTAAAGTTACACTACAAAGACACTCATACTTTCCTACTTTATATGCATAATGGACAAAGCCGTATGGTGCTTTCTCTAAACACACTGCTGGTCTCCAGGGATTGGCCGCTGAGGTTGCTGTCAGTAAGAGTGGGTGTTTTGCTTTTTCAGAGTTCTGATGGGCTTCTCCTTGTGAAGCTGACTAGTAGTTCCTCTGCAGGAGCTCGGTAGGAATATGTTTTTACCACAATTGATTTCAATTACTCGAGGCTAAGTAGGAAATGATCTACTGACTTCTGCACRTGCCTGTGAACTATTCTCACCAATTCTACACAGTGATGATCCCATGCCATTGCTCAGTTTCTTTCCTTCTTACAAAACTTCCAATAAATTCTTCATATCTTATCTAATTCATTTTCTTTGAACATTTTTAATGCCTCTAATCGGTGTTCTTATTAGAAGCGTTATCCTGCATAATATATTTTGATTCTTCATGTTTCCTCTTTTTTTTTTTTTTTCCTTTCTTTCCTCTTAATTATTTAACAGTTTTTTAATTAGTGAGTGAAGATGGGATTCCCTAAAATTTGTTCCTCTGACTGGAATGTTAAAAGGAAAATGTATACAAAAGCCATTAAAGTCCTCTTGACCATTTGAGGAGCAGATATCACCTTTTTCATCTAGGAAAAAAAAAACGAGGATAGTTCCTTTTTCTGGAGAAACTAACAGGAAGACCTTATTTGTGAGTTCAGTTTCACTGATACCTGTGTAGATCTAATGAGTGAAATTGAAAAAGCCAGAAGTTTTCCTTAAACATTGAGTAATGTGTGCAAGGAGGGCACACATTAAGAGGGGGGACCTTCCAATGGAAGGAAAGAAGAAAGGGAGGAAGGAACTATTCAAACCTAGTTCTTCCAATGCAGGGTAAGAATAGAAAACATCCCCTACAAATATTTGGGCTATTTATTTGCACAGATTTTTTTTTTTTGTTTGCTTTTTGGTTTTTCTTTTTTTTTGTCTTTTACTCTGATTTGCTTGGCTTTTGAGAGGTAGAGGTTTGGCAGTTCAGATATGAGTGAGGAGTGTCTGAAATGAGTCTGCATGGGTATGTGCTGTTGGTCTGGAAAGTTAGTGGCGTAGAAGTGGAAAAAGAAGTTGGCACAAAATGCTTTTTTTGTTGTTGTGCTTTAGAGACAATCATGTTCTTCCAGTTACTATATCGAGGAACTAGTTAAAAATTGGTTGAGATGAGCATAAATCCTCCATGTGGCTGGACCACAACCACTGTACTCACATTTTCTACAGAGTTGTAGGGCACCTTCCTAACCAATTTCTGGTCTCATGGACCTACTACAACCTCATTTTGCTGTGTGTCATACATTCCATCCCTGTTTCACTCCATCCTTATTCCATCTTAGTCTGTACTCACTGGGGATGAAGTGTGGATGTCACAAAGCTGGACTCTCCTCAGTTAACTAATTTGGCGTTCTCCCCAGCTTTTTTTGAAGTTTCAGTACAACAAATGGGTTATAATAGAGTGCACAGCCCCTAGAAGATTCCCAGACGTTAGTTTAAAGTCTCATTGTGGCAAACATTACTGATTAGTGTGGCTTAGGAGTATAAATGGTGGCTGGTAAAGCTAGCCATGTATTGCTAGGGTCACCTCTAATAGCAGCAATCAAGCCAGCTTTGTTAATTATCTTCCTCCTCAGCATTATTTTGAATTGGAAATTTTCATTTTTATTTTCTTTTTTCTATGTTCCAAAAATAAATGGGCTGTATGTATTACTGGTCCTAATCCTTCACTGAGCAAGCTAGGACAAGTTGACATTTTTCACATAAGAAAAAGATAAATTAAAAGCCCTATTATCCTCCTCCTTCTCCCTTTTATTTTCCTTTTTTTAATTTCCCATTAATTTTAGGCTAATTTTTAAATGATTCCCTTTCTAAATATGAAGTAATTCCAGCAATGGAGACTAGAGCAAAATGCTCAGGAGACACCCATGCATCAGTGATGGGTATGCCCAATAAATAATAGGAAATTTCCCAGGATGGCTAGTTCTAACAAATCTCAGACCAGTCTTGCAGAGTAGCAGAATTCAAATAGATAAGGATGAATATCCCAAATTCTAAYTGCTAATTACAGATTGTGAATCACAGACCATCCTACAGGATTGCCGACAGAAATGATGCTTTAGGGAAATTTGGGTGGAATACTTTCCTTCAGGCTCCCTGGTTTTGATATAATATAGCTTTATCTTAATGTAAAAGACAACACTATGTTAGATTTTTATGTGTTAAGATGAAACTGAGAGTCTGAAGAAACCTGTTCCATTTGTGACCCCTCTGAAATGGTAACCAAACTATGATGGGTAAAGCAAATGCCAATAATTGGGAATGAGAGTTTGCACATTCAGGATCCTCTCCATTTAGCAGAACTGAGGAGGTAAGAGAGGATGAGGAATTAATTCAGCTCTTTCCATCTTAGATTTTTATCACCTCAAATATATTGTCTTTGAGGAGGAAAAAAAATCCTTTTCACAATTACACCATAATAATAATAATAATAATATTATTATTATTAAAAACAGAAAAACCTGTATACATTCACACATTCCATTCTACACAGTGTATATTGGAAATCTCTGACTCATACTGTTGTTGAGGTTTAACTGCAAGTATATTCAACACAGAAATGCAAGAAGTTTAAATTATTACATACTGCACATATTTGTACTTATTTTCCTTCAAGTATTATTTTCTCATCAGCACCCTGGAATACACAAATCTATAATTTTAGCATTCATAGCCATTCTCATAGCATTCCCTTGGTCCTCAACAAAAATATGTGCTGGCACCATCCAGCTGTCTGCCATATCCCACCTTTGATCCACACGAGCGTGGAAATATGTCAGAGCTTGAATGCAGATTCAGCATTGCATCCAGATGTCACACCTCTCTACTTGCTGCTGTAGGAGGACAGAAGAAATGCAAGATGGACACACAGCTCTGGTTGTGGCACAGGACTGTTCAAGCACCCAGCTCAAGGAAGAAATGACAGCCATAATAGCCCCCATGAAAGGTCCAGCACGCAGTTATAAGAATTCAGACATGACTGGTTTTTTATTATTCATTTGGGGTTTTACTAAAAGCTTTTATCATTCACAGACTTGTCCCTTCCCATAATTCTTACTGTTGTGCTATATTTGTCTTTTGTTTATGAGCATTGTCATCAAGCAGCATTGCCACATTATGCTCTTATTAAAAAGCAAAAAAGATATATAATTAGTTTAGAGTAGGGAACAAAAGATGTAATTCAGATTGTGCACACATTCTCTTTGTTGTAAAACTATGTACTAAACCAGACTGAATAATATAATTATGCAAGATTTGCTGCCATGTAATTATACTCTCTTGACAAAAGTCAATTTATACATCAATTTGTACTGTTTGAATAACTGTTTCAAAATAAATTATTCTATTAAAATGCCCACTATAATCAGAAAGTCAGGAGTAGGAAAAATCTTAAATAAATTATTTTTCATACTCTTTTTAATATATTTTCTCTGTCTCTCTGCTGTGCAAGACATTTTCTTGTTATTATGCTGGCTAGTCCATAGATAGAGAACACATAATTTACTCTGGCTCACATGGTCAGCAAAAGCACTATGTAGTGTTTCCTATTCTTATTCTAATTCTATTCCATTCTTTTCAGCAAGACATTACTATAGTCGTATAGTATATAATAATCTCCCTTCTAGAAATGCATGAACCAGTGTCGTTAGTGTTTGCAATGCAGATTTTTCTGCCTTTCTTTCTTTCTCACTTTTTCTCTCTAGTAGAGCACCGAATAAAAGCCTAGGTTTTTTTAGTTCATATCAATACTGTCTGTTTTTATTACACAGAGTATGATCCAACAGCCAATGTGCCCTGTGGAATGGAAAGCTGAAGTCCTTGAGGACAGATTTTTCAGTGTCCACTCTCCCTTTGTATAGAAACAACAAATTCTCCCTTTTTAAACTTCCTGCTTCTTGGAGAGACAAAGCGTCTCCTATTAATGCCCTTCTAGATAGTTGCCTTGCTTTGTAATCTTGTCTGTACAAAATTTTTGAACTGACTGTAAAGAATGGAAGAACAACATCACTTGGGTGTTGCTGCTGTGAATAAAAAAGGGTTGCCAATGAAAAATATTGGTAAAATTAAAAGCAGTGCTATTAATCAGCTGACCCTGCTGTTATTAACCGCAAGTCACTTGTGAATTGGATAATCTAAGCAATTATTAAAGCATGAATGTGAATTTAGCTAATGCTCTCGTCCTCCACATCATTATCTTAGGCATAATCACCCTTTGGTCCTTGAAAGTCTTTTTCATATGAGTGTTGAAACTCTCTGCATGCTRTTTTCCTTAATGACTGCAAGATGAGAAAAAAATCCTGGATAAATTGGATCCTAGGTTTTCTGATATTCCCTTTGAAATTTTGGAATTTTGTTTTGCCATTCAAAGGTAAGCTTATTCCTTCTCAAGGCAATCGTTGGAGAGTTCAAATAAATCGCCATCTTCGGGGGCCTGCCTCTCTTCTCTGACTGTAGAAGCTGCCTCTCTGAGTAGTTTGTAGACGTGAATAGACATGTATCTTACAGATATCCAAATTTAGATGYGGCGTGAACTGAGAGTGGAGATACAAAAGTTGTGTCCTCTCTGACAGGGAACTGTTGTGTGAACTGGACCAGGCACCCATTGGTATCTTCTGTATCTCCAGGATCTTACTTTGCGAGTTTCTCATGGTTGTGACACTAATTTCCCAAGCCATTCCTAAACACAGCCAGGTGGGAATTAGCAAGCTTGGCGTGGATGTTGCAATCCCTGTTCTTTCCCCCCATGCAGCTCATGACTCATTTCTGTTCGTTTGCAGATACTTGAAAGGGTGAAGAAATCTCATCAGATTCCTGATGGATGGCCATGTAATTTTCAGATTATCAGCATGGTGCATTTGTGTAATGTCCTCATCGATTTAAATGCAAGAAGATAAACACCAAGCCAAGACATATACCTATCAGCCACTGAAGAACTAATTACTGGAGCAATGGCAAAGATTAAAAGCAAAGTTTGAGATGTGGCCTTTTATTTGGGTTACTTGGTGGCTTAACTATGCAAGAATTAACATAAAATCCTCACAATTTTTGGTTTAGATCATGCAGTACTACTCTTTGTTGACAAAAATTTATTTGCATTAATTGTTCAGTTGGAAATGGGCCTTTACTCTTTTCAACTGTCATTTTGCATTAAGTGATGGGAGTTGAAATGCCTGTGGGCTGAGTTCCTACTTAATGAGGGTAAGAGGTTTCCTTTAGCGAATGRCAATACTTCCAAAATGTGACAGTGTTTTGCTGTGTGTTCAGATAACAGTATTAATCTGGGTTACTGTACTTTGATGTAMTCAGCCCTTTATTTTTTATGCTACAAGTCTCATGCGATGGAGATATTAAATTGTCTGTGCCCAATTAGCCTGTGAGTTTTCTGCTTRCCCATTTATTAGTGATATCAATTAGGGAAGTTTGTGATGGTACTTTCATGTGAACRGGATCTTGTTTCTTTAAATTTTAACATTATATAGCATTATTTACTGCTAAGCATTATGCAGCACTTACGAACATCAAACTGTATCCTGGGCTTGGGTTTTTAAGAGACACCTGAGCCCTGATTTTGTCATACGTGGCACTGCCAGTCAGGTCCTGCTGTTAGGACTGTGTTTTAATTGATTGCTATTATTAGTAATAATAATAGCTTTATGCAATCCTAAAGGTGCAAATTGACTCTTAATGAGTCASTAATCCTGCAGCTGGTCTGTGCAGCCTAGCCTCTAATTCCTGAGTGGCTGCAGTTCATTTCAAAGTCATGGAGAAGGAAATCATGGATGCTTCCCTAATAAAATTCATAGTTTTTTCCCAAATTAAACTTCTCATTTTCAAGGAAAAATACACATTTTAGGTTTCATGTCTTCYGTAACTGTCCATCTTTGTGATAAAGACACAACATTATTATCATATACCTTAAATTAAAACAGCCTACTTGCTTCAAGCTWATGGCTCTGGACTATTCATTTTATTCAATGTTATCAATGATAACAATAACTAAGGAAGAAACTGCAATTCATGACCTTTTTGAATGTCAGTGGTGCTAGTTGAAAATATGAAACAATTATTTTACAAAAAAAAGAAACTGATTCTTTTTTCTCAATGAGAAATGAATGAAAAAAATCAACAACAATAATAAAAAGGAATTCTAGTGTGAAGTTAAAGAAGAATACGTGTCATGGAAAATAAGTTTGAAAGAGTTCTTGAGTATTCAGGTATTCCATTGAAAGGGAATAGAATATTCCCCTGCACCCTGGAGGACCAGTGCTACTTAAACCATTCCGTCTGAAGTTTAATTTGTTTTTTATTTTAATCCATGGTTGATTTTGCACACAAACACATCTTTGATTAAAGAGAGGGTTGAGGACAGTCTCACTCCAAATTAAAAAAACCCACAAAACTTTCCAATAAAAATATTTACACTTTTTCACTATCCTTTAGGGGAAAAAAAAAGGAAAAAAAAAGGATAAAATGGAAAGATTTCTCATTGTATTTTCCTTATATGTGCGAGAAGTTTTAATTTTAATTATAATAACATTTTTGATGAGGAAAATTCAGACCACAAGTTTACTTATTGGATTTCATGGCAGGGAAATTCTGTTTATGGCAAGGATGCTACCATTTTTTTTCTTAATAATCATTAAAACACAGACACACAAATAGCAAACAAGCCAAAACTAAAAAGACACAGAGAGATGGTGAAGAAGAGCTRGCCTTTTAGGTTCTTAGAAAGCCAGAGTTGTGATTAACATGGCTTGCTTGCTCTTTCAGAATTAAACCTGTCTCAATTTTTTAACAGGCTAATAACATTATTGTGTGTTATATAAAATTTCTCTTTTGCTGTTAGCTTAACTCTTTAGTGCCATTATGACCATTTTGGTACTTTTGAGTAGCACCTAGTTGGGTTTGTAGCTACATCTTCCTACTGCGCTCCAAGGAGGAGGTCTCTCATAGGGAGAGACTTGGTAGACCTGAACATGTCCTGAAGGCAAGAAATCTGTTTTTGCACAAGCACAGTGGAAATAGTGTCTTTTCATCTAGAGGGAGGAGGGAAAAAACCTAAACTTCTTTTCAAAGTCAGGAAAGGTGTCTCCATCATGTGCTTAGGACTGCTGTGAGCTCTGCAGTGTGGCCAGTTGGGACAGGTGGAGAAGGTGCTGGGCCCCTTCATGATTGTGTCACACAGTCATGGCCCTCTGCCTTTTCTGGAGGGCTCTTCAGGCTCTTGAACTCTGAAAACGTCTCCCTCTGCGATGTAGACTGTTTTCACCCTACCAAAACTAATCTTTCGGCAGACACTTTAGCAAAAACAACCACTAGTTGTGGTGAATCCTGACAAGGGTTGGTCAGTTTTAAGGTTCTGAATCTACAGAGAACTCAGAAGAAACATTCTGCTTATTTTGTATATTAAAAAAGAAAAAATCTCCAGAATTAAAACATTGGTTTTCTTCTTGTTTATACTTAAAGTGCTCTCCCTCAGGTATGTTCCATGATTACCACATATCATGTGGAATGAGCAGTCAGAGCCTAGTATTTAGAGGGAGGCAAACCTAAATTTCACATTTCCATGTATAAATGTGCACAGCAGCCTCTCTGTGATGCTTCTCCTAAGCTTTTACTCGCATCGTGTTAAGAGTTAAGCTGTATAAACATGATAATGCTAAACCTTCCTCAAACAGACAGTTGGAGACACAAACCACTCAAAATAAAGTGAATAAAGAGAATGATGGCCAAAAGAGCTGCTTCCTCACTTTAAACGGATGAAGGTAGGTAGACCATGATTGTGCCAGGCACTTCAAATAAATTCCCATGAATGCACAGGGTGTTCAATCCAAAAGTTTAACCTTGCTGCTACCAAGCTGTTTGCTGAATTTTAATACCTGTCTTTGACTCAGTTTATYGTCCATACTATTCTCAGAACTGTCACTTTACCCTGTAAGCTCTTTGGACAGCAAGCATCTTCTAATAACCATGTATATCTGTAGATCACCTCGCACCATGAGGTTAATCCTGGCCCTTGGCCTTCTTGGAATGTAAATAACAAACATATAGAAGGATTGGATGCATTAGAGCATCAGGACTAGGTTCAGTGCCTATTTCTTCCTCCCTGAGCYCCTGTTGCAGTGTCATTTGACAGAACAATCTACACGAGACATAGGTTCAATGTAACCTTCATGTTTGTGAGCTTATAGAAAGAGCAGGTGTTACTTTTGAAGGCAACAATTTAGGACAGAAATTTATTTCTGCTTTGTGATCAATGTGGACCAACTGATTGATATTTCAARGGCCATTAACAATTTCTTCTGACTAGAGTAAAATGTTAAAATATACAAGCTGAAAATTATTATTAAATGAAAAAAGTAAACAGTTCATTGCTATTTTTTATGCCATTTGCTATTACTACCAAAATAGAGGGGGTTGCGTGTATGTAATTTATCGATCCAGGACAGCTCAGCAGAGATGCAGCATCTGGTTGCTCAATGAAATCTTGCATTTCACCCAATTTTCCAKGTGGGTTAGCTAGAAAATATAAATATAAACTTGATAAATACCAACCACTGTTTCTGTATCCGAGGAATTAATTTCCCAGCTCCACTGTAAACAMCACGCAGCCATCAAGTGTAGACACACACATGGCAAAAATAACACTAGTTGGCTGTATTGTACTGGCGGCAGCAGCATTCATCTCCAACTAATTCTTCTCTCTCCAATTTCCTTTGAGAAATATGCAAGTGCAAGGTTGTTAAAKTAGCTGATTGCAGAAATATGGATCAGTAGGGGGGTTGTCCTGCTGTCCTGGCTGAATTCCAACTCTGATAATTATGCTCTACCTACCTAATTCTCTTGTGCTTTTTAAGTGGCACTTAAACTACAGATCAAGAGTCCTGCCAAATTTTCCTTTGGCCTCTAAGCAAACACTTTCTTTGCACGTGCTTTATCTCCTTCCTGATTCCCCTCTGTAAAGAAAAGGAAACCTAGAGCTTTGCTCATATAAATATGTTCTTAAAGTTACAAAAATTATGGTGAAAAAGAAATCCTTGTAGGTCTGCTTGTGGTGACCTTGAAATCTTTTTGGTCATGTAGAAAGGAAAGACTGAAAGGTGAATTTTCTAAAGGAGTGTCTAGTTTCCTCTCACTGGGCATCATAATAGGGAAATATTTCTGTTTTCCTGCATGAGTAATCAGATACAAAGCAGCTGTAATAGCTGCTCTGACTAACTGGGGGGAGGTTTCAGGATTCATGATTTAATAAGGTGCTGGTTTGGTGTTGAYATAGAAAAGGAGGGCTGTTGTGAGGCTGCCGTTGGACCAATTTTGTCTGAACTGTAGGGATAGCCTCTTATATTTGAAGCCAGGTGAGAGGAGTTTTAGTCTCTGTTCCCTAAATGTATTCATAAGAGAGGGTTTTATCTTGTAATTAAGTCTGCTTGCAGACACAGATCTGTTTTAAAATCTTTCTTCCTAACACTATTCTTAGCAAATTCTGATCACAGATTGAGTGATCCAAACGATTTAGGTTTGCTGAAGTTGGTGACAGTATCTACTTTAATGAACAATACTTTAAAAGTATTAAATCAGAGAAAAAAAAAAAGTTTGAATATCTCCATAGGTTGATCTTCAGCCTTTCAACTATTTGAAACCCCGTTCCCCCAGCTCCTTGTGTAAGCATGAGAATTATATTGACCATGTCATATTAAGCAGCTCATRCTCGGACCCTAAATAACATGCAGTCATGAGAACCTCAATCATATACAGACTTTAGTTTCATTTCACACATGGAGGACCAAATTCATCACACTTAACTCTAGGCATTGACSTGAATGCCCATTTTGAGATCATAGTGAATGCAGAGATGCTCTACCTCYATTTAGGAGATTTTGGCTGTTTAAAAGTCAATGGTGATCTCTCCAGCACCATTTTCCTGAGCCTCAACACCACTTTCAAACTCCCCTTGACCTATTAGAGCCATTAAAAAAAAAATTAATTATATTAGACTCCCTTATTTTGCAAAGCAAATCACATGCTGAGTCCTTTGCAGATTTAGAGTTTCTTACACAAACAAACTGTAATGTTTGTAGTTGTAGTAACAGTTTTATTTTGTCTTTCCAAATAATGTTACTGTCAGGTGACATTATTTAAGAATACTTCTAGAGATAGGAGTAATTGTATGAACTTTCCTTTAATTTCCACAATTCTCATGTTGATCTTTTTTTTTTTTCCACAGATACATGACAAAGCACAGTAAAGTGATGCTTGAGGTTTTGATTTTGAGCTGGGTGGCAATAAAACCTATTTTCAGTAGCTTCATTTTTATTTACCAAAGCAATCAGCTTTCTTATCACTGGTAGATATTTTACAGTTGACATACTTAATCTCCAGACCTCCTAATTCCAACAAAATCAACTTTTCACATTATAATATAGAATTGTAATAAATAYGAGAACTAATTGCCTTGAAAGAATGCATTAGTAATATACTACTGGGTCATTAATTGGTGTCTGAGCTTCTAGAAATGYAAAAAGAAAATACTCTGCTGACTTGTAAACCGCATATGAATAATAAATAGATTGGAGATTTGGCTGCTAAGATAAAACTATCGTGCACTTGCCAACCTGACATTTAAAGAATATGTCAACAATTTAAAAGCTTCCCATATACTGGTGAGATACTTATTCCATCAGGACTCTATTAGAATCTCAGATTTGCTGACACGTTTCTGACTATGTTAGCCCTCTGCAGGTTCCTGTTTATTATTTTAATCACTTCAGAGCAAAATAAGCCTCTTTACATTTTGACAAAGACCCTGCATTTTATAAGGGATATTTTTTTTCCTTCCAGATTTGCAGTAGCTGTTTGCTGGATTTTTAGTAATCTTTGTTTTGTGTCCCAACAGAAATTAACATATCAAAGAAGATTAGGAGATTACTGGGTTTCTCATATTTTGTCTTTTTCTGTGCTGCACTCAAATTACTTGTTAAATACAGGTGTCCCCAAAGTCCGAGCTAATAACAAGACGGGTAATTCTGTTATCTTGCTGCATAGTTTGTAAAAGGAAGCAATACATTTCTATCCCTTCTCTTTTCCTGAAGAGCAATGCAGATATCCATAATGTCCTGTCTTGTACTGGTGAAATTATTTTGCATGTCAAAAGAGCTAGGGAAGTGTGTTCGAGCTGTTCTACTGTTTCTTTATATCTTAAATTCCTCATTACTGTTCTTTCTTATTTTTTCTTTACTTCACCATATTATTTTCAAACAAATCTGCAGTATTTTGCGTTGTTTCTATAGAACAGTGTTGATCAATAATCTAAGTAAAACTTTACAATGAATATAAAACTTCAGAATATATATATATGACATATAAACATATGATACATATATATATATACACATGTATATTGTTTTCTATGTGTTTCAAAGATCTTACAGGATTTTGCACTTTGAAGGAAAATTCTACTTCCCTCTATAAAATTTAGGATCACATTGTGCTTGGCAAAAGTTTCAGTCCTAATGTCTACAAATTATAATCTCAACAGTGGAAACAATCAGATTGAGATTAAAAAAGAGTTTGAAATGAAATTTATAAGACTGTAAAATAGCTTAGTGGGTCTGTATCTGCACTACTGGGCACAGGAATGCTTCCAATTTGCTATACATGGCCACAAAGACACAAACCTTGGACGCATACCAGCCCCACCTGTTCCTATGGGAATAAAACCATGTACCTGGAGGCAGGAGAGATGAGAGTTTATTGAAGCCCAAGTAGATGCCTAAACTGGAAAACTGTGATGTTAGGATGCTGGGAAGTACAATAGCACAAAGGTACAAACATAATTTGGGAGATTTGGAAAGAAGAACTAAATCTTGCAACTGATTCCCAGGGATCAAGACCCTCAGATAGGGGCCCTGGTCATATGTCTTTAGTTTCTAAASTGGCTGGGTAAATAGCAGTAAAAAATTAGTAGCTTTATAAAATGTGAGGTCTTGTATTTATAAGACATAACCGCGCTTGGAAAAATATTATTATTTTCTATTATTTTCTTGTATTATGATAGTACCAATAATGCATTAATAAATGGCAAAGGATATAATAAGACACAATCTGAGAATGCAATATAAGTCTTAGGAAGTGTCAAGGTTGCAGGACAAAACATAGCACAAGTTCTTTTGTAAAATAAATAATGGCTGTCCTYGCTGACTTTCCACCTACCATCAATAGTTGGTATAGTAATAGTTGGATTTTTGGCTTACCCTCCAGAGTGGTACCTTGAAAATATGTGAAAGAAAAGAAAGTAGGAGCCATATACATCAGTTTAGGGRGTTTGCTCCATGTTTAAGTGTTAGCTGAGAAGGAAACAAAAGAATGAAAAATGACATCATTGTTAAGGAGGAACATACATAGGATCTCTCTCCAAACTGTGCCAGTCAGAAGGATTTTCTGTTCCTTCARCTTTTGTGAATCAGATGCTCAAAGGCAAGAGAGAACTCATATCCATGAAGTAAAGGCTTGTAAAGACCTTGAAAATGAAGGGAAGAAAGCAGCATGCATTTCCAGAAATAGCAAACTAGCTCAAAATCAGCAGGAAATATTAAAAGGAAAAGAAAAAGGAACTGAACTTCAATGAACATAACAAAGCAGTATATGTTCCTGAAGAACCTTCCTTCTAGAAGACACTGAAGATTTTATATACAAATTTAGTATTACTCTTCATTCTCTTCTGTGTTTGAGCTCCCAAAATGGTAYGTCCTAGATATAAAAGCAAAGGAGAGAGATTTCAGACCAGATTTTGGAATAAAATGAACCCAATGAGCATATGTTAAAACATTTTAAATACATGTAGATTATTATAAAYTCACAAGGACTGACATTTGGTTGATATCCTTTGGTGTCTCTTTGTTGAGACAATGTTGCTCCACCAGATTTTACTGCGCTATCCAAATAATTTAAGTTATTTTTTACACTGAACAATTTAATGAAAATACAAGAAAATATATTTTTCATTTTTAATACTAGGATTTTTTCACCCTAAATGTCATTCATTATCAAATATACATATATCGCTCTAYAGATGAACAGGAATTGATACAGAGTTTTATAAGATTTGAATTTGTGCTTTCCTGGAATAAAGCAGATAAATACTGTTCACTTGGAATTTTTCATAAAACTACTGTATCTCCAAATTGGATAGAAGAAGTGTGCTTATGCTAGAGTAAATGAGAAAAGTGCTCATCTCTGATCTCCAGCTTTGTAAAGCATAAAAAAAAGCAAGGAAAAAAGGAAAGAATACAGTAAAAGTGTTAGTAGCTTAATGGATGGTCTATATTAAGCTTTGGAGTTCTTTTTCTTCAACCCAAATCTATTTTTCATCTGAAAAATTCTGTACAGTCAGGCAGGTCATCCATCATGGAAACACTTATCAGACGTAAAGCAATTAGAGAGTAGCTGTTGTCCTGAAATAATGAAGGGCTGATCGTATGCATCTATAGCTGAATAATGAAATATAAAAGGAAGAGACATTGGAAAAGTGGATGAGGAAAAAAGTTTCTTACTACAGCTCAAAACTAGGTCTTTGGTTCTCACAGGAAAGCAAAAGGAGAACTGTGTGTCATTGTGACTTTGATTTCTTTAGTTCCAATGTTATGGGGGCCRTATATAGGCACTATAGACACACACACATATGCATTAAATATATATGTGTRTATATATATATGTATTCACTGTATTCCCAAAAGACTTTTTATTAGCTCTCCATCTTGGTTCTGYAATTGCCTGTGCAATTTGAACCTGCAGATAAAAACACATAGATCCACATGTCAATGGTACAGCCAACTTCTAGAAGCAAGCGACCTCCTTGTCAACTTATAAACTCTTCCTTCAAATGGTATTTACTATGACACCTACAAAAATAACCTGATAACTTAATGGTGAGTCTCCTGAGCAGATGAGAAATCCATCTGTGAGAGTGACAATCAACTGCCTCATTTTTAGGTGYTGTTCACTCCCTGTCTTTCTTTCCTCCTCCTTGTTTGGCTGTGATTTAAACTTCAGGGGATGGAGAGGGAGGTTAAAAAATAAACTAAAAAGTAAAATAAAAATCCCAGTACCAGACAGACCCTCCTGGACCAATGACTTCCAAATAATTATTTGAAAAATCCCTGCATCTATRTAGACTCAAATGATTCAGATATTTTTTAAATATTAATGAAAAAAAGGTCCTCCAGAGATATCATCATCTGGTCAGCCATCACTACTGATTATGTACTGATTAAAAAAAAAYAGACAAAAGCAAACAAACAAATAAAAGACTTACATGACAGTGAAGGGAAATGTTTATTAGTTCATTAAGGAGGTGGACAGCTGCTAKTAAGAGGAAGTAACGATGAATTTTAACAGCTCTGATTCACAATGGCAGTCAAGAAAAAGAACATGAGTAAATAGATTGAAATATTAAGCTCAGGGGATGAGTGGTCCTGTTTCCATCGATTTCTATTTAAGGTCTTTTKCCTTAAGTACAAGCACATTGCCTATTTCCATATTCCCAGCACAATGATAAGCATAACCACGTTCTGCGTTGAATTATTCATAAATAAAAATGTAACGACAACACAGTCTTGTTCCTATTTTAGATATATCAGCTTAAAAGCAAATGCCCCTGCTTCTGTAAATTTCTGCCAGTCTTGCAAGACAAACATTCACTGAACCGCAATCACTCTTTGATGGAAGCAAGTGCTGACCACCCACCTGAGATTTTGGTGTGGGAGAACAGACATAGTATCACAGGGAATAACACAAAGAACTTAAACCTGGAACATCTTGACCAGATGCTTCAGTATTTGGCCTCTCATTAAATTTTATAGGCTGATGGTGTCCTACATAATACAGAGCATCTGGATTTGTGTCCTTGCAGTCTCCTACATTTGGCATCTATATACAAAACAGACAAAAATGGATAAATATACAAAACAGATGTCATCGTCATGAATCCTAAATGAAGGCCGGGTCCACATTACAGAAAAGGACAGATATTGCAGACACATATAGCTGCTTTTGAGGATATTAAATACCTTACTTAGGTCTATAGGTGCTTTMAGTGCCTTGGCAGGGATTCTAGAAAGGATATATAGTTCTTTATGTTTGTTTATTTGTTCTGCAGTGATAGACACTTATTGTTTCTTGGAGTCTTTAGCTTCCACCACAGCCAGCAGCTTGGAACCCTGTTGCTACTAAAAGGATTTACTCCCTCTTGTGTCTGGTAAGTACCTTAAAGCATTATGTAAAAAAAGTAAAAACACATGATTAAATCAGTTTAACATCAAATCATAGATATTGTCAGCACTTCCCAATTACATTATAGTTTTACACTGTGCTGAATATTCACTGATGATGTGTTGGTTGCTGTTTTCATAAGAAGGCTGGTTTGTTCTTCAGAAGCATTTTAATGTCTCTGGTCAGCTGAGAGCTTGTACTGAGGACTGAGAATTCTATTAGAATTATGCTAAGGGCTATTGAAAAAAGTCAACCGGAGGTCATTTCTGGTTCAGGACATCTCTAATTGCTGGAACTGGGGATGAAAGTCCAAGGAAATCACCTAGTCTTATGTTTTCCCTGGAGCATCGACTACTGAGTATTAGTGAAGGAGGAAAATCTATCATATACTGGCCAACAGTTCAACCCCATTTATCAGTTTTTCACATTTTTATTATGTGAGAGTCTGACTAAAGGTGTCAGAACTTAAATTATAATTCAAATGACTCTCCCTCCCTTGCCACATAATTTCCAGTTATTCTAGTTATTAACTATATTTTTAAAATTATTCCTTCTAATACTTATTTCCACCAGTTTTAGTGTTATGCAAACAAACACAAGAGCAGTGCATATGGGGATAGTATTTTTGAACAATATTAATCATAATTTCTGGTGTTTTTCAACCATTTTGAAAGAGAATATTTTGTTTTTGAAATGACACATTGYCAGGTAAAAAAGCTTCTCTCTTTTGTTCAGTCTTGCTGTATGCGTTAATGACTAGAATGTTAATGCAGTAATTTACAGCTGCATTATCTTTATGGTTATGTATTATAATAACTTAATGGAGCAGAAATGCATTGCAGATGGACAGATAAAACCTACCTGTGAAAACTAGACAAGAAGTRGAATTTCTTTGGGTAAAGAGTGTGCTGCACTGGTAAGGAGATTGGTTCTGTATATTAATATCAGTCTARGCTTTCTTACCATATTCCTTTTCATATTCCATGTTTCACACATGTTTTTGCCAAACCACATGTTGGATAAAGGCAGTGTGATAGCTGTGAATGAAAAAACAATGGATATTTTTCACTTAGTATTTCACACAGCCACAGCTGTTCCTATTTTTCTAACTTTCACAAAAAACATCAGAATGTTGT
>PTEX01000094.1:714843-741808 GCA_003342815.1 Eudromia elegans
TTAACAGGCAGATCTGGTGCTTCAAGTAGTTGTGCTGAAATGTATAAAAAATCCAGAAACAACCCACAAAGGGATCGTATTGTGCTGAATGCAGGTGCCTCAATTGCTTGAAAAGTTAATGAAGATGGTTAGACACCTCTAGTGGTCTACTAAAAATAAAAAAATAAATAAAGGTATCGTAAAGTGAATTGATCAAATTGATCATAAAGTGAAAAATCAAAATTAGGTCTTGATTTCTGCTTTGTCCTGCATCTATGCATATAACGGTGTAGATATCTGACCTTCACATAGTCACCCAAATAAGTAAGGACCACCCTAATAGCTGTTTGGGCTGTTACCTGCCTTTTGCATTATATTTCAGATTTATAATACTAATGAAGTACTTATATTTGATTTGTGTTCCTCCTGAGACCATTTGGTTGAGGTSGAGTATAAACCTCAAACTTTTCTGGATCACTGCTCCTGGAATTACTGAAGTTAAAGCACTGGCCATGCAAATGCTGATCRGAAGGTGCTGTGTAAATTCAGAAAACAAATGCTTATCTCTAATCAGGTGTTTGAGTGAGCGTTCAGCCAAGAGTACAAGAAAACTCCCATAACTCCAATTTATTTATTTATTTTAAAAAATATGTACTACATAAACAATACCAAGAATTGTGAATATAAAGAATGAAGACATTGCTGCTTTRGATTCAAAACTCAGCTTTGCCCTGAGAGTTTGAACCATGCTAGTTTCTGATTTAACCTGACTCTCTCTTCTTCCAAGCAATTTACACTTACAGTTCTCCCACGTTCAATAAAACCTGTGAATAGACTAGCCACTATCACCTATTATCTCTGAGACCTTTCCAGTGAATAGGAATATGAACAGCTAGAAATACCATCAACTCAGTGGCAAATGATAATGACAGGAGAAGTTGCTTTTTCTCTTTTTTTTTTTCTTTTTTTCTTTTTCTTTTTGTTTAGCAGGAGAGCAAGTCATACAGATAGAACAGAGTGGGGTTTTTTTTCTTTTTTTTTTCTAGTTCTTCTAACTCATGACACTTTTTAAATCTCTAAAGCAATTACATATAAAACAGATGAGATATTATGCTCTAGTTGCAGACAGATTTTAGGGCTGCATTGGAAACTTTATTGAAAGAATACACTTGTATTCTCTCAGTAAAGCCATAATTAAAATTGTCTGTGTCCCTGTCAGGGAGCAGTCAGGGCTGGCTGCCCCATAAGGGATGGAGAGCAGAGAGCATCCTCCTGCAGGCCAATTGCATATTGCATATTTGCAGGCCTATTTTAGGGGAATTATGGAATTTTCTTCCCAAAGAAGGGCTTGAGTCATCTTTGACTATTTTTCTGACAATTTTTGACTAATTTTCTCTGACTAAAACAGATGGTCCCAATAAACACCGATGTAACTCTCCTAATTCATAGAAGAGCTCTGCTCTTTGATTTGGATTTCTGTTGCCTAACTTTACCTTGTTTTTATGTTATGTTATGTTAAGCTAGTTATCTAGGATACATGGAGGGCAGCAAACTTATTTCCAGACTCCATCTGCCTTGGACAGCTACATGGACATAAGACAAATTACTTTTGGAAAACAGTGTTTTCTTCTGGCAATCATAAAAGGAAGTCAGTCCTTAAATACACCGCAATGCTTTCAGGTAGGTGGAAACTTTAGGAGGAATTGCCAACTGATTTTGTACTATGCCTGCTTCATTTTACCCTTGATAGTTMTGCTTTAAAGGGGAAATGAAGAGCCTAATGTGGGCATTGCAGCGGATTACACCTACACCACAGAGACATGTTTAAAACATGTTGAAAATCCCTAAAGGCACTAACGGGCAGCCCTCTGAGCAACTTGTTTTTCATAAGATTCACATTTTCAATTAGGYCCCAGTTCTGTAGCCCTCGTTCATGTGGTCTTATTACACCAAGAGACTAGAAGATGACGACTTGTTTAACCTGTCCAAACAAAGCCTGAGAAGAGATATGATTGMTGTCTCTCTCTATATATATATCATTTGGGTAAACACAGGAGAAGGAGAGACACAGTTTRAGATTAAGGACAGTTTTGGCACAAGAACAAGTGGGTATTAACTGTCTATGAATCAATTTAGACTGGAAATTGGAAGTAGATTTCTAGTGATCTAATTGATGAAGTTGTGGAATAGACTTCCAAAAGGAGCAGGAGCAAGAGTAAGTGAGGTGGGGAATTCTCTCTTTTAAAGAAAAAGCTATTTGAAGTTATGGAAAAGTTGACGATGGGTGTGCTGTGACAGCAGGTAYTACATCCAGTAGACTCCTTCCAATTTTATATATTTGTTTCTTTAACTGAGGTAACAAGATTTAGGAATGTGGAAAACTGCAGAGGGAGTGGGATGCATGAAAGATATATGCAGTCCATAGTCCAAGCACTTCACTCTTCTGAGGTGCAGTTCAAAACCCATACAGTTTTCACTAACAGAGCATTGTGACAGAGATGATCATATACCTCTTTTTAATTTATTTTTAGCTTTTAATTCTCAATTTTCTAAATTAGATCCATGCTACAAAAAACCTAATGTATGTCTCAGCATTTGGTCATACAGGTATTTCCAGCTTGGCAACTAGAGAACATTTTAGTGCATTTTCCTCCCTGTTTGTGTACCTACTCTGAAGCTGCATAGTGGAGTCCAGAGCTAGAACAACAAGGTCAGGCTCATTGGCTCAACTCAGACATTGTTGATAGATCTTTCATTTCAATATGTGTTAAATATTCAACAATTCAAAACATAAAGGTTTCCATGGGCTTCCTACTGACTCTGGCTGTCCAATTTATTGCTTTTTGTGCCCTACTGACTGAATAAAAGAGGTCACCCACGTAGATATAGCCAGTGCAGGCATCCTCACATCCTCACTGTTTGGCTTCCCTATCAATCTTTCTGGAGTAGTTYGAGTAGCTGGTTTCTAAGTTTTCTTGGACAGCAGTTCTATTCTTGTGCTACATTTTCCCTATCTCTAGCACTTTGAGATCATTCTTTGAGTTTGAGTAGCTTGTGCATCAGCACAGTAAAAATATAGAAAGAATGACAGAATGTGCAAATGAAAAAATAGTTATATTCCCAGTTTCTCACTATGCAAAAGGTATATGTTTCAAGCACAGCTCTGGCTTCTGGAAGCCAGCTGTGCATTAATATGGACTGATAATCTTTCCTTATTAAAACAGACAAACAAACAAATAAACAAACAGAAGATCCAAAAYTGTGTTCTAGCTCAGATATGGTAGCTCAACAAGTAACGTAAATTGATTTTTTTATGTGATTGGAGAGGCTAGGCAAAATACTTAAATCTTAAAACAAATCTTCTTTATATTATCTTCTTTATATTCAGACAGTAGGAGGATTATTTCAGCAAAGCATTTTAGCTATTTAGAGAATGAATAAAAATATACTTTTTTACAATGTGATTTTTTTTTTCAAAAAGAATCTTTTTACTACTGAATAATGGCTTGAAGTCTAACACTACTTATATAACTGGCATATTTAAGATAGTATGTACATTTTTATTTGCAAATTATGCAGTATAAATTATGCATTCCTACAAAAACTGCACTTCAAACTACAAATATTATGATAGACAACTTAAATTTGAAGGCAATACGGCTAAAAAAAGAACCTTTCGCAGTACTTGCTTGCTCAAATTTGAGCACAATGTATTTTAAAATACATATTGGTGTATTCATCAATAAGAGGAAAATAAAACAAGAAGAAAGACATCTATAAAGAAAACAAGAGGAAAGCCATAATAAGAATTTAAAATTACTAACTGTAAAGCTTGCATGTATGCAAATGGAATTTTCAAACTCACTAGAATTCCCCTGAGATTTATCAGATTTCAGCCTTATAGTCTCCTTCAATGAATATATTCCCATTATACTTATTTAACAGTGAGGGCAATTAACTGCTGGATAAACAGCAAAGGAAAATGGTAGGGGCTGCCACACTAGAAATCAAGACCAAATATTTTCCTTGAACATATTCACTTTCTTTTGAGAAAAAAAAAAAAAAAAAGATATAAATGGGTGAAATTTAATGGTCTAGGATAAAGAAGTCATATTAGAAGATATAATAGTATAACTTAAAAATCTGCAAATCATGTGAAAAAAAGTAATAGAAGGAAAAAGATAAGAGCAAAGGGAATTAATAACCTTATATGCAGCTTGATTCACARATTTGCATTTCTATAGTTTTTATAGCAAATCTAGCGATGGAGATAAGGACTTGTAGCTGTTTACTTTCTTTCCTCTGGATATTTTCAAGATATTTATCCTTCTAAGCTAGGTAATTGAGTTGTACAGTGAATATATATTTTTGGTACAATTACAGTAGGCAATGCTTGCACAAGTGAATGACATTTTACCTGCAAATAAAAGGCAAAAAAGAACCTTAAATTGCACCAGTTCTCTGTAGCCATCTCCAAAGTGAGGAACAACGGTAGTTAAATATCACATAACAGTTTACCAAGGGGATCATGAAAAGGAAAAACAAATWAAAAAAATCTCCAGTAGATACTAGCAAACAGATAATTTTGATAAAAAATCTAAACCTCAAAAAATCTAAACCTGAGTTCACAGTTCTGAGTCAAAAATTGATCTGAGTCAAAGTGAGACCCATGATCTCTTTTTTTTTCCACTTTTATTTTTTTTTATTTTAAGAAAGCCATGCAAACTTGTCATGCTCTCTAGTGAAAAGCATATCTCACCTTATCAAAAGAGTAGTGCCAGAGCTGGCTGGAAAATAATATTTCTGTGTCATGAAACACTGTGACATCTGTTGCAAGCYTCAAGTCAGCTTCAAGTCAGGAGAGCTTAACCATGGATCACCCGTCACCTAGAAAATTGCTTGTATCACCAGCCTATTCACAAGGTTGTTTCACTGCCACATCTTGTAGCAGCAATTTTCTAAGAAATGTTCCTAAGATGCTAAAAGGACAGAGTAAAGTCCAGTGAAAAGGTTTTGCTTTCAGAAGAAGTTATTTTACAGCAAAATCTTTTATTTATTTATTTATTTATTTACTTGCTTGCTTGCTTACTTATTTTTCTTGAAGTCTTCTGGTTGGCTATACTTTCTATTCTCTACAATACTATTCTTTATGAGGTACAATCTCAGATGGATATGTGCAGTCTCCTATGTCATCATCACTGAAGCTGCATAGAGTTTGGGCTGCCTTTTCATTCAAACCAGAAAGTGGATAAACAAAGCAGTTGGGATCTTTCAAGGTCTAATATAGCTATTTATATCTACATGTTATTCTAATAGCTATATCTATTAATATCTAATAACACTATCATAGATTTTCCAAACTGAAGGTGGCCTTTTCCTGCTTCTTGAGGTTGGAAGTAACAAGACCACTTTTAATAATAATAATACTTTTAATAAAAAGAATTGTACTGAGGAAAGCACCAAACCCTTTATTTTTTTTCCTTTTCATTTATGCCTATTGAAACCTTTTTTACTGAAAAGTTAAAAAAAACACCCTTAATAAAACAAAACTAAACCATGTCATACTTATTCCTTCAGATGAATAGCCTGATCGCTTCGGTTTCTTTTTTTCTTTTCATTTCAGCTCATTCAAATTTGCTTGTGCTAAAAAGGAGGAGCAGTATCTGAAACTTGATTATAGATATTTTGGAAGATAAATACTTGTGTATGTTTTAGCTCTTGAAGGTCTAGCTGTCAGGACAAAAAAAAAAAAAATACAAACCCCACAAATTTTAGGATTATATTTGTCAGTGAAGAAGACAAAAGATTTTCTGAACTGGGGCCATCCCAAACTTTGGACAGAATTAAGAACTTTTGCAAGATTTCCAAACACTTGGCCAAGAGTCATAATTGTGAATATACATATTTAAAGAAGGTAGACTGAACTGAGGAACATTCACTGTGTTGCATAAAAAGCCCACAGTAAAAAAMCAGTAATTGAAGCAGGACTAAAATATGTGTATCTTCCACATCCAAAGCCACTGAATGACACAGCAGATGGCACTGCAAATGCCAAAGCTTATTGTGTGACTTTGAATACATTTATTCATTACACTTAAACCCAGAACAATATCCTAAATCTTAAGCATACACAGCATCGTGCTTTCAAGACCATTTTTAATTAAGGCACTGTGTGAACTGCTTGAAATTTGTTTACCTGAAGATTTGATGTAAATGATACGCTATCATTAATGCTAATTCAATATAGAATTACCAGTCTCACATACTGAATATAATCATCAGCCTGGCTATATTTGGATCTGTTTTCTTTTCTTCCTACCATGCCTCAGTGAAGCTTTTCTCTTGTTCCTCAACATTTCTGTAGAATTCGTAGACTGTGCTTTTATCTCAAGAACTAAGATAYGACAGCTTTGCTAATACTTTATTAACAGGCTGGTAAATAAATCTGGCATTTTCTCYCTGTAAACTTGATGCAGTTTTAAACTGATACTTTTTGAGACTAATTTTCTATCACAATCTAGTTATGCAAAATTACATTATGGAAAGCTCAATATTACATTTAATGCCCTGATTTGTACATTCTCCTTACTTATTTTCTCTCCTTAACATGACAATATCTCATTCAAACAGATAGTTTTCATTAAGTTCCTTAAAATATTGGTATTTATCTTTCTCCAAATGCAGTCCTAGAAGTCTCTTTCAGATASAAACACCATTTCAATAGGATTAGTGCAATATGTAAACTAAGACAGGCTCTGTCCACCAGTTTTTCTTTCAAATGATTGTGACTGGGAGTAAAGTTTTARAAAGCTCATGATAGCAAATCATGAGTCTTCTATGGAGTCTTCTCCATAACTAGGAATTAAATTTGTATGTTCCAGGTTTTAATTTGGTACAACTGCCAAAAGATTATCTTTTCTTTTGAAAAAAAAAAAAAAGAAAAAAGAAAAAAGAAAAAGAAATATTAGAAATCACCTCAGTATACTTTAATCTGGGAAATAATTACAAATAACAACACCAAAATAGGAATAATAGGGTAATGCTGTTTAATTTCTGTGTACTTGTATGCATACAAATACATATATATATATGTATTTTTAAATTACTTTTTTACCAGAATAAAATTAGATTAATAGTTTGACTATTTTAGCAATTACGTTAGTGAATATATTTTACTTATAGATTCATTTTTTGCCATGTAAAACAACAATTTTGCAAAATGTCTGATTTCAAAAGAGAGAAAAACAGAGAGAATTTTGCATTATGGGGTGAGCCCAAGATTCCTGTTGATGTTCCTGTGAAAACAAGACTGTCTCATACAGGCTAAAATTTAAATTTACATGACATATTCCAGATGAATGTTACATGAACACATCTGTGGCAAAGTGGATTAGCATGAGGCAGAGGAGATAAAACAAATGCACAYTTAGGATAGATAACATCACAAATGGTATTTCAAATTATTCATGAACTTTTTTTTTTTTTGATTGTTTTCTTCTTTGCCATTTCAGTGGTCACTGAAATGAGATATAGAGTGAGAAACTTCATTTTGTTGGAAGTAGTTCCAAGAAACAGATGTTGTAGAGAGCTGTCTTCTTGCAGAGCACTGTGGTTCGTAATGCTGAGTCCCTCTGCAGTCTGCTGTGTTCCTCCTGGCCCTGGCATATTGAAGTAAGGGTGGGACAGCAGTAGTTGGACAAGTCAGGGGTTCTTCCTTGTTTTTTCTTTATCATATCCAGTCCACATATAGGTACATCCCTAAGCTTTAACAAATGAATTATTGCAATCTGAAGTTGTTTTGTGTGTGTGTTCTTTGTGTTTTTTTGTTTGTTTGCTTGTTTTGTTAAAAACTATAAATAATCCATGATGTTGTTATTCGATGGTCTTTGATAACGCTAAACAATTGTGTCTAATTTCTGAAAGATTTTTTTTTTTTCCCTTTTTAAAATCTCCTGTCATTCTGTGTGAACTTGTGCTTTTGTAAGGGCAGAACATACTCTTTTTTTTTTTCCTCTTTTTTTAATCTTAAATATATTCCTGTAATCACTTCATAGGCTACCTTTTTTGTTTGTCTTAGGCACACCAGTCTGTCACAAATCACTGTTTGAAATAAAGGGCAGTAGAAAATGATTGCGATTAACACAGCAGCTCCATTGGCTACTATGGCTCCAAGACTGCACTTCCAAGGTCAAACAAGAGCTGTAAAAAGATGTTTATCCTATTGCTGCTTGGTGGGGACTTTGCATACACTGTTTGTTTTAAAATAAATGATAGTGATATATCTGGCAATCCATTTGCCTTGGCAGTTCTTTTCCCACAAGCTCAAAGAAAAGGAGTAGTAATGGCAGTGTTAACCAAATCCAGCTCGATKGGGAGGAAGTTTTCCAAGGCTCCTGTGGGATTTAAGGAGAATTTCAATGCATTTAAATTACAGACTCTTTGGGTTAGACTACGTTTTTGTGATATACAGTACCCAGCATAGTGAGACCCAGGTGCTCTTTGAGGAGTCATTACAGTAGAAACAGCCGAGGTAATGACATACCGTGGAGTATTTTTCCTATTGATTATCTTATGTGTGGTATATAGCACTTTTTCCAGCACTATTGCTATAATGGCTTGCACGTGTATGCAGCAACACCAACTTGCAGCATTTTTCTTGTTTTAAAGACTGTTTTGCCTCACTCTCCCTCTCTTCTCTGTTCTGGTTGCTTTTGAAAGAATCTCAGCTCACTCCGTGTTGATAGGATTATCCTCATTGTAATAAATGAACATTTGAGCATGTTGAGACATAGGACAGTTTGTTGATAGTCTTTGTGGCATAGTTAAATATTATTGAGATGAAATCATTTTCCAAGGAAAATGGTCTCTGCAGGGGCCTGAAAACAGCTTTTTTTTTAAAAAAAAAGTAAATAAATAAATAAATAAAAAAAAAAAAGTTGTGCAATGTTTCATGCATGTGAATAGCTGGGARCAGTTGGTTATAGAATTTTAATGGCTAGATTATAACCTCAATTTCTGTAAAGAAGTGCRGTTATTACAGTCTGAATGATGTTGTAATTTTTTTAAAAGTAAATGTGCATGGATTCTCCTAAGCCAATAATATATCCGTCTGATTTCCTATATGCAATATACCTTATGACACAGGGAATGGAAATATGAATCTTAAGCATGAATATCCAGAATTAAGGAAGAAATTTGTATTTAAATTTTGTTTGTTCAGAAGACCTCTTTTTTTTTTTTTTTCTTTAACCCTTAAATGTATATTTTAATCTTCCTTTCTTGCTGTGATTAAGAGTCAAAAGGACAAATAACAAAAACAAAATCCACGAACTATTCCCTTTGAAAGAACTCTGGAACTTCCAAATTTACTGCAGAAATATATCTAATATAGTCTTAATCATCACTGAGAAATAGTTGTTATTTCTCTAATTATAGAAACAGAGAACAAGGGAACATGTGGTCCTACAGTCAGCACCAGAAATGAGATGCATCTTTTTCTTGTATGTGACTGGACCAGCYTGCACAGATTCTCCTGGTACATTTTGTTTTTCACAGTAACACCAACTCTTAAGTCATTTCAACAACTGTTGAGAAAAACRTTATAAACTTTTAATGAAAAGTAGCTCATCTGGCTGATTTGCTTCTTCTTTCCCCAGGAGGGACCTGATTTTTTTGACTGAAGGAGGCTCTTAAAAAATGTTTCTTCTCATGTTCAAAGATTTATAGAAACTTTGAAAGATCTGTATGTTCTTCTTTGGTTCTGATAATGAAGCCCATAAATACACAAAGTGAACTATTACTGACTTGTTCTGTGTCCAAAGTTGTAATAKGCTTCAGAGAAATTCTGACATTTAGAAAAATGAAAGTAAAAAGGGAGGAAGATATTTAAGGGCTAGATTCCTATCCATAAGCTTTGATAACATGTATGTAGTAGATATGTTTAGTCCAGGCAGTCACACCAAGTTCAGTAATRTCTCCCAAATTCCCTCCAAGGGAGRAGTGAAGAATCTCAGCATCARCTGCTTCAATCAGCTAATTTTATCTCTTGCCCTGCATTAATTGCTAATATAGGTACAAATTTAAGTCTGTTATTTTCTCTGCCATAGTGTAGAAATACTCAAGTTAATGAAATACGARCAATTTCTGTGACTAACAGTCTTAYGAAGATCAGGCTTGAAAAGMTCWCTTTGGCCAARCACTATCATAAGAAAAAAAAAAAAAWGTCTAYCCTGTCTTTAAGCAGGTAAAGCACCCCTTTACATGGACTTACAGCTTTGTGTTCCTTTACTCCTGCTGTAAATTTTGTTTCAGAAACCCAGTATACAGCCATAAATTTCCARTGTTTTTATTCTGAGCTAAGCGTATGTTCCACTACCTATATCTGTCTTTATCATAACTGTTTTTCTTTCCTCCTAATGCTTGCTGTCTGTACTGACTGTGCATATAAATAGAACTTGTAGCTGTTTGCAGCCTTTTTTCTGTGTTTATAAAACCCTTGTGAGGTCATTCCTATTTTATTTTTTTTTCTCATTTTTCTTTTCTTTCTTTTTATAATAGGCCTTCATTTCTCTAATTATCAATTAGGTTTCTGTTTACTTATGCCACTTTGACATGATCTTTTCTGAAGCACATTCATGACTTCTGAGAATCAGTAGTAACCAAAGTTACCTAATAAATGTAATACTTTTCCATCACTTCTGCAACYACTTTTTCTGAGATGTCTTTGAATCAAATTAGCTTTTTTCATGGTTACATTACAACAATGACTGACAGATAATCTATGATTAACYAATATATCCACATCTCTCTCATTTTATCATGTGATAAGTTCCAAGGATCTACCAGAACTTTAYATTTTGTATTATTTAGTCTTTGTTTCACCACCATCATAATCATCAGGGTAATTGTCTCCATTTTAAATATTCCTCTGTATCRATAATATCTCTCATTTTTTTGTCACTGTTGTACTTTGAGTGYTTCCTTTGCTGTCTCCAGGCTGCCTTTCCCTTTTCTAACACCTCCTATGGGATTTGCACCTAGTCTGAATTAATAAATTTGTATAGATTTGGTTAATTCTATCCCTCAAAGATCCAGGTGGTTGTCCTAAGGTTGTGTAATTCCAGGAGTCTAGGTCAAATCACAGCCTATTCACTGGAATTTCTCAACAAGGAATCTCCACCTTCCAAGGAAAGCCTACCTCATTGATGGAGAGCACCTAGCCCAAATGATAGCTCACATATTTCTTTTCACAAACATAGAGACTCACGTGGTCTTCCCAGTTTCTCTAGTTTCCATAGCAATCCAGGGAGAAAAGCAGAGCAGCTTTTTGGGCAGAGCACTGCAGGAAAAAAATGTACTAAATTGAGCCAAATAAATGCAGTTGGCATGAAGTAATGCAAGCAGTTAAAGCTCTTTTTATAGGAGGGGAGAATCAACATCTTCTGGCAAGAAAAACCCACCCTCTGAGCAGGTGACTAGGAAGGAATTTAAAAGGGAATGTTTTCTTGYACATATGCAGGTGGCTGATTGTACCCTGCGTGGATTTAAGAAAACATCATTGTACCTCCCACTGCCTTCTCAGGGAAAAGCATTAGATGGAATGGCTCAAGTGGTCCAGCTTAACTGGACTTCCTAGGTACTAAACTCTTCATTTAGGCACCCTCTTAGCTCTAATCATATAAGTGCAGTTCGCTTTCTTAAGTATACGCTCAAGTGCTGGGACTGAATCAAGTGTTAATGCYGTGACTTTCAGCTCAGTGAAACTAAACAGCGCGACTGCTCCCATCCTATTTTAATGCAGTTAGGCAGGATTGTCAGGCACAAGAATTCAAGGTTCAGTATTKTCTGGAAGGTCCTATGGAGCTAAATACCTGCTGCAGGTGCTAAAAAAGCTTTGAAAACTGGTCATCATTTGACTAAGCTGCCACTGTCCTGCCAAATAACTTTAAAAAGTCACTTCACTCTGTTGTGTCTTAGTTTTCCTACCTATGAAATGGAAATAAATATCCTAAAGCCTAMATAAATATCCTAAAATAAATATCCCAAATATGTTTTTTTTTTTCTTTTGAAGTGGCTGAGAAACACTCCCTACAGTCCATATAAAATCAAATACATTCTGCTTATTTATTTTATATTAGACTTGTGTAATTAAAACTTTCTGACCTGTTCCTTATATRTATTTGATAAGAAATGACAGTATAATATCTAATCACATTCAAGTAAGTGTGCCAGAGCAGTTAAGGGAATAATATAGAGGAAAGCATAGGATAAGTGTAGGATAAAGAAATATAYACATTGAGCTATGCTTTTGCACTGTTACAGTAAGAGAGCAACATATTAACTGTGATGATTATTTACATTTCATAATTCCATAGGACCATTTACTCGCAACAAGCTTTCCAGGCTATATATATAGATGTTGTAGAGACCTGTACTACAGGAACCATTTCTGGAGCAACCTGGAGGGTGAAATCCAGCTGAGACAGGAGTCTCACCCGAGATGCTGGGCAAAATATTCACATCCAGAGGCTCCACTCAATCCCAGTGTATGGAGAAATAGGGTTTAGCTATTCCAAATGCACAGGAAAGGAAGATARTCACTGTGAAAGTAGTTTAAAGGGAAATAACAGGCTTGTTTGCTCAGCGCAATTGCCAGGTTTCTGGCAATTTGGGAGAAACGGTTCCTGCCTGCATGTTTAAGCTGCAGCCTTCATTTAAAYAGAGCCTTAAACTAGACCACATTGCATGGAAATGTTTTGGGGATATAAAATATTTTTTTTAGAATAAAAATAGTCAAGCCTCAAGGAGGTAACAAATTTAAATGGTTGGAAATCACAATCTCCCTTTATGCAGAAACCTTTTAATATTACACCTGCTAATATAAAGGACATCCTTCATAGAAGATTAAATTACTTTTTAGCAATATAAGGTGAAAAACTTGGACTATAGCAGATGCCAATGGTAAAATTCTTAGGCRCAATGGAATCAGGATTTCTGTTTTGTACTGACTCTTTAACCTTTCTGCATGGCAACAAAGGGATGTTTTGCTCCTCTGTTTCACATTTAGACTGGAGTTCACTCAGCTGTGATGTATTTCCAATTAGGAAAATTAAGGAGGAGACACTTTTTTTGGATGTTTATCTGTACATATAACACAAGGCTTATTTGTACATCAGCATAAAATATCACTGTAAATATAAACCTGAATTTTCTCAGTAATAACTTAAACCAAAAAAAAAAGAAAAAAAAAGTGTTCCCCAAGTGGATGCCTCCACTCTAAGCAATATAAAACAATATAGAGGATAAATGGACAAAATAAACATGAATCAGGCATTAGGTGAAAAAAACACAGTTGTAGCTGAAATTAGAACCAACTCCAGATAGAGYAGACTATACAGGTGACCTGAACAGTGGCTGTGTGTTTCTTCTGAAGGAAGGAGCATGGAAGGATTTTCTGCAGGACAGAGTAGATCCAGCATAGAGGACAGAGACTGGCAGGTGTCCAGGATCTCTTATCTCTGCTCTCCCAGCCCTGTGGGARTAATGAAAACCAACAAAGTTTTCAAAAGGTATAAGTGAGCATTTTCAGCCTTAGGCTCAGGAGCTAAAGCCCTTCCGTCCTTGCAGCACTTCAGATGCGCCCTGGACTTCTGCACCGGCTCCGAGCAGGGCGAGAAGAAGTGAAAAGCATCGTTTGGACTGTATTTTCTCTTTCCACAGATGTTGCACCCCATTACCAGAGGTGGTTGGGAGCAGCCTATTGACCACCAGTTGGACACCGCTGAATTAAAAAATAAGCAGGAAATAGGAGAACACTGGGCAATTATAGCTCTGCCTTTCACCAACAATGAGTGGTTATATGTGTATCTATGACAACGCTCCAAGGATGGAGATTATTCCAGCCTTTGCAGAATGCCTCTAAGGAGAAAGCTAACCTACGAGCAGAAMAAGAACAATGGAAGCAGGGAAATGAATTAGTTGCAGCTAAGCAAAGGAGGCTGGAAATGTTCACTGACTGAAATAGCAATGTAAACAGCATCATTTGCAAGCTTTCAGTGGTGAAATTGAAAGGCCTGCATTACATGTAAACTTAGAAAACCAAAAATAAGCTAGGATTCTCTTTATAGAGGACTGYATAAAAAGAAAGAGCATCCTGTATTAAAATAGGTTCAGACATAACTAGCTGGAAAAAGAGAGATTTTTCCTAAAATTTTATCTACTTTATTTTTAACTGAAAATATATCTGAAAATATATCTGAAAAATGACTTTAGAAGGGAAGGAGAGAGAAGGGAAGGGGAAAGCGGAAAAGGGAAAGAGAAAATGGGGAAAGGAAAAAAAGGAAAGGAGAAAAAGGAAAAAAGAAAGGAAAAAGTAAAGGAAAGAAGGAAAAGGAAGGGAGAAGGAATTTTACTCATAGTTACAACACTCCAAAGCTAATTTCTACTTTTTTTCTTATCAAATAAAGTCTGAAATCTTAGTGATAACATCTGCCCACTCATGGAGGCTATTTGAAGTCTTATTAAGGCTGTTTCCTCAAAATTTGTGGAAATTTTGATATTGCCTACAACAAAGAAAAGTAGTTGTCCAAATTAGCAGATTTCTTGGAGTCCCTGGATGCTGAGTGCCTTTTCTGTGTGCATTTGAACCTCCAATTTGAATCTCAAAAGGAAACAAAAAAGCTAATGGGATTGTGTGTACTCAGCCCTAGTCCTGACAGTACCGAGGCAGTCAAAACAGGCATGTATAGATGATGGCTTTATATACCTCAAGTGGGGTTCAATTCTCGGTGGTAGATATCTAAATTTCTGCATTTATGTGAAGGTATATACATGTGACTGGCTAGAATTTGATTAATTTGGCTGCACATAAGGAATTGGTGCCACTTGAGTTATTTGTGTCCAAAGCAAACTTCAGGATCTGGCAGAGATGGCAAAAGACGTGTGGGAGACCTGCACTATGCTGAATGAGTAGCTGAAGGCCTGACAGGACATTGGACATATCTGAAATTAAATTTCTGAAATCTGAAATTAAGGCCCTGATCAAATCAGTCAATATGTTTGAAGAGCAAACTGAAGCATCACAGTTGCTCCACACTCTACMGACCAAATTAATCAGTTTTTCACTGGCTGTGGTGGGAGGTTAGACATTCTTGTCACACAWAGACATCAAGATACAGGTGTTTGCTGAGTCCCATCCCTCATTTCCAYTGGAAACACAAATAATCATGGCCACAATCAAGAATAAGTGAGGAATAAAAGGACACTAGGATTTACCATTGSGGAAAAAACCCCAAGAAAAACAAACAAAAAACACATTAATTTCAATTAGATTATTCACCTCCTGAAATAGATCATGTACCTAAGTGCGTTACTAAAATAGGACCATGTTGTAAAAGAAAAAGGAAGAATCCAAGATGATTTCCACAAAGTAACTTCTTAAAACAAGAAGATTTGAAATATATTTAATTTTACTTTGAGTCTCTGGTCACCTGCATTCTCATCACATTAATTCTTCCCTCTCCCCACATTTTTTTTTGCCTTTTTTTCTTTGACAGTGTGTTCATTGATCTTTAATCATCCTGCCTTCAGAAATGAAAATTTCCCTAATTAATTAGCACTTCAGACAGATGTATTTAAATGCAATTACATATTTGGAGCTTTGGGGTTTTAAACGAGTTTGATTAGAGTTAACATTGAAGTTGACTCTATTGCATTCATACTTGAAAAAAACAGAAGTTCAGACTTTAGTCAACTTACAGATGTCTCATACACTTTTGGGGTGTTATATTCCATATGTCTCTCAAGAGCTTTTATTTTATTTTATTTTATTTTATTTTATTTTATTTTATTTTATTTTATTTTATTTTATTTTATTTCTAAAGAGAAATTCCTATTTATGCCTTATAGGGGTCACTGTCTGACAAAGGTGAATATTTATTTTTTTAATTCTTCAAAACACGTGCTTAAGCTGAGTACCGTGACTTCTCCTCTTGAAACTATGGGGATTGATGAAAGTGAAGTTACATTCACAGCTAACTTGTTGTAAGATAAAAGTCATTTTGGAATGATTTGTAAAGTCAAATGATAATGTATTGCAAAACTACCCCTTTAAAAGACACCTTATGTGCACAGGCAGGTCAATGTATTCTCAGCGAAGTAACAAACAGACATTTCAAGAAAGATTTTGTCTTTCTCACTTGTTTAAATATCATTCTTCTCTGTGAAAAATTCTCCTGCAGCTGCTTGACATGGAGAATCTGCTGTGGATCTAAACATACTGCCTTACCTGTCTAGAAAATTTAATAAACCCCCATTAGTGTCTAAATGATTCCAGCATTACAGTGYTCTATATATTGCATACAGATTTCCCTCATCAAAGTCTTTTTTTGTATATTTTGTGTAATTGGAAACTGAATTGTTTTCATGTGTTATTCTTCATATGAATGAAACTTCAGCAGTAACCAAGAACTTCAGCTTTTTAGAAAGATAAGTCATGTTTATGTCTTTATGAATTTTAGAGATCAGTTAGATTTGATCTCTATCAATTTGCATTATTTTAGCGTRACTGGGAATAGTCTACGACTGTGCYGCTGCACAGGAATTGCTCTACTATTTTTTGGAGCATCCTTTTCCTTCTTTTCCCTGCATCAAAATGCATGGGAACTCTGTGATTTTGAGTATTTGGTATCTCACATTCATGTAATTTGGTTTGCTGCTGGATCACCCCTTTTCCTTTGAAAACAATGTCTCAATGGCTCTGGAGTTAAAAGAAGTTTYGGATTTTCTCATTTGTGCTTATAAACTCCCGTTTCACCTATTGACTTCCTCTATCACCTTCATCCAGTGACTGTCTTTGTGGATGGCAAAAAACGTCTATAAAAACAGTATTTTTCATCAGCACTTTTTTTTTCAAGATGCGGCAATACCTTCAAGTAGACCATTAAGGCCATTGCAACATTTCATGCCCCATCTGTGATAAATTATTAGGGTGCACTCTACAGTTATAAGTCAAAGCTATCATTTGAATCAATGTGTGTGTTAAAGTGCTATTTTCACCCCCTGCTAATAGTTCTGCTGCTTACTGGTCACATCTCCCTTTCCAATTTATTTTCTTTTTTGGCAGCTMAAAACAGGTGATTTTTTTCCCCTGAAAACTGTGAAACACTATCCTGCAACAATTCCCTAATATTGATTTATAAAGGGTACCTATTAGCTTTCGTTTTCTGTCACTTTGCTATMTCAACACCTGCAAAATTACTTCTAATAACAGTGTATTTAAATCTTTGAAAAGCAAGGGTCTGGGGACAGATTGGTCCTTCATTTTAAAATGTGCTTTTCCTTCAAAAACAGTAATGATGGAAATATGTATTTTTAAACAGACAAAATTGGTTGTTTACCTTGCAGTAAAGCATTCAGGTCTSTCAACCAAAATCAGAGGACAAGACACAGACTACAACTAAGAGTTCATGCATAGTCTATGACAGTAAATGTCTGTTCATTAAAACTGCAAAGGCAAGATCATTCTAGACTATCCTGTTTTTTCTCCTCTTTTCATGTCATATTAACTCTCATTTAGTTCATATTTAGCACTACTTCTGGTTTTTTTTTCTTTTATTATTATTATTATTATTATTAATAGCAGGAACACGAGTCCTGAAATAGGACTATTAGAAATAAGACATTTTGAGAGGCAATTAGGAAGTAATGTTGATGTTGAAAGGATTTTAAATTGTGACATTATCAGCAGCTCTCAGGAAAACGATCTGACATGAAAAGACAATTGGTAATAATTTGTCTTATTCCTCCCACAAAATATAAAAAATCAAAGTAGCAAAAGTACATATAAAAAGACTTTCAGGTCTGAAAGTCTTTTATTTATTTATTTATTTATTTACTTAATAAGTAGAAAGGGGATTTACTAGTCAGTGAGGAGTTGTTAAAGAGATGTCATTTTTCATATAGATTCTTTCACAGCTAAACCCAGTCCCCGTTGCCACTTAAATGATAACTAGTAGCTGCCATAGTTTGAACTGGTATTAYTAACATTTATTTTCAAAGCAGGATGCTAAATGAATTTTGTTTTTCTCTTCTCTTTGTATTTCTGGCTACATTTTGAATGATGGCAGGATAATTGGAATCAAAGGTGATAAGAGAATGAAAAGTAAATAAAAGTCACGTATTCCTGCCAATCAGTCAGTGTCTGTATATATTAAGGACAAATATAAATCTTCTCAAAGATGATAGTTCARCACATTTCATAACATATATTTCACATTTCAAAGAGTTTACAATATAAATTTTCTTTTATATGTATGATATAATTTGGCTCTTGCTTATTTTTGTAGTTTGTTCTTCCTCAGAATGCCATGAGGAATCTCAATAAGCAACACACACGAATCTCAATAAGCAACACACACTTACCTAATAATTTTTTTTAAAAAAAGAAAAACACAAGTTTAGATAATAATACCAAAATAAAAGAGATAACGCCATGTTTTATGCGTCCCTGTAAAGGAGGTCAAGGAAATTCATTATTGCATGTAGGTTTTCTAGATCAATGGGATCCTGGACTGTGACATACTGTCATAAGCAAATATATGAATATATGACACTGTGAAAAATAATTGTAAAAGTACCCTGAAGATAAAGGATGTAAAAGGAGGCCTCACTGCTTTCAGTGAGCTTTGCCTATCAGCCTGCGCTGGAAAGATGGGATGCAGACCTACTACCACTTTACTRGATTTTGGGGAACTACTGGATTTCGGAGAACTCTAGGAACTCTAGGAACTATACTCCTAGTCTGAATTGTGAAGGGACATACAGCATTCATACTATACAGTTCCAGAAGACCTATGAATATAGTTTGCCTTGGTGGCAAATTAACTTGGGTAATTCYAAGAAGAACCTTTGACAGAAGAACCTTGGTGTCATCTTTCCTAATACCATCACTGTGAAAAGAAACAGCATAATTGCTGTCTGCACACCATGTGAGGACCACCTACGTTTACCCACTCTGCCCCCAATACGTGTAGCATGGGTTGGTGACTGAACTGATGTCTTATCCATTTGGGACTTCCCTGAAGAAAAAACTTTTGTCCATCTCTATACAGTTCTGAAGTGAAGCGGCCTAAACTGGCCATAGAGTCAGTCTATGATTCTCAAACATCTCTCACATGACATGTGGCCTTAGTAAGTGGAGGCAGAGTTTTGATTTGTCTGAGGCCCAACTCAAAGACCTCGTGCTCCAGAAGGCAGATTGTGGCCATGCTTTTGACTTCTAGGACTTGTCAATTTGCTATGCTGTGTCATCCCCTAATCAAAAGCCAGTAGGACATTCCTTCAACMATGATGTTTAAGGATTAGAGAAGGATGGGATCATGCTCTGTCTCTATCTCCCTTTTCATCTAGTAATGTTCAAAGACTCAGGGACTCTTGTCTGTCTCAAATGGTATCAGGGATCTTGAGTCCTGTATTTTGTTTTGTCTTATTCTCCACAGCAGTAGCTGGTAATAAATCTGGATTTTCTGTATCATGGTTCACAGGACAAACTGATTTATTTGYTCACTTACAGATGCAGGGTTTAGAAAAAAACAACAACAGCAAAAACAAAAAAATGTGTGTTCTGGATTAAAAATACAACATCTTTTTTCGTTACTAGAGCTAGACAGCTCTTTTAAATAAAAGATTATGCAAGCAGCTCTTTCCACACTACAATTCACATAGGCAGATCCATTTTGATGGAATATTTACGGATCATAGAATCTTTGGTGAATTCTGAGAAGAAAAATGGAAGAATCTTCTGTTTTATTTTTTGTGTTATTTATAGTTATGGGTTATGGGAGATGTAAGTTTGAATGTTTGAACTACGTGACGGGAATCAAGGACAGAAACTTGTTTCTCTCACATCCTATGCAACATATCACGATTACAGAATCAGAGAACATTGGAGTTTGGAAGGGACCTCTGGAGATATCTGCTCAAACAGAGACACCTAGAGCACATAGCACTGGATCTCATCCAGCTGTGTTTTGGATTTCTCCAGAGAAGGAGACTCYACAGCCTCTCTGGGCAACCTGTTTCCAATCATTTGTTAGTGCTCAGTCAAGAAATTTTTCCTCAGATTCAGATGGAACTGAATATTCTGTAAACTCCATAATAATAACAATTTTCTTTCTTGTTTTTCTGCTTATTCATTTATTCATGCATGTCATTAAAGATGAAAACCTGCTTAAATATATTGTCCTACTGGGACAGATTATGATGTAAAGCAATCTGCTGTTGGTACTCCTGCCAGGACATGTCTTTCAATTTCTTGTTTTTGTTCTAAGGCTCTGAAGAATAACTGCCCATCTTTCAAGGGCAGTTTGAAGACTTGTCTTTTGGATACAGGGCAACATCCTATAATTTTACACAGCTTAATGAAAAGATATTGACTATGATGGAATAAACAAGTTTTGACAATATGATCCTAATTCAAGATAAGTGTTATTTATTTCCTAGGATATTCATTGGCTCTGAGAGTAAATCCATGAGAGTAAATAAACAAACACAAAATTTTAAAAAGCAAAAAAGTCTATTCTGAGTTAAAATTTAATTTGTAAGCTTGAAAATGCTAGTTCTACTAGGCAATAGGACAAAAAAAGTGATTTCCTTTGACTTCCTAATCCTAAAATTAAGGTCTCCGTTTATACCTGGATGAACTGTAGTAGCATTTAAAGGAACTCATACTTTAAGAAGTTCAGAATTTCACTTTAAGAAGTTCAGAATTTCCAAAGAAAGACTCTCAGCTAGACTTCTAGAGTATCGTATGAAGTAGCTTCCATTGCATCACTTAAATGTATTTCTCATATACACCATTGCTTGTACAAAAGGAAAATAGGAATAATACACAATTTCTGAATATCTGTACTTGTAAAGAGAGAAATTATAAAAATAAAGTCAATATATTAGATGAGCTAAAGCTTGCAGTGGATACAATTTTCTCAGACTAACTGCAAAAAAAAAAAAAATCTTTCTGTGAGAATAGTAAACAAAGTTTTTTTTCCCTCTTACAAATCTCCAAGTACCTTCACTAGAATGGAAATATATCACTTGGGAATAAAAATTTTAAATCCTTGTGGAAAAAAAATCAGAAATGAGGATTTTCAGAAAGCAAGAAAAATTAAGTTTTTGCTTCTTTTTTTGCTTTTTCATACTTCAAATTGCTAAGATGATAAATTCTTTGCAGATTGTCAGTAAATTCACAAAAAATAATTCACAAAATTTGAAAGAAAACTTCTACCAGTTAAAATAATATGTAAATTCATGGGTTTTTTATGAAATTACTTTCCTTTTAAATAACTCAGATAAGGTCTGTAATAATAATAATTATTATTAATATTGCACAACATATTTTATGCTATGAAAAAGTTGCAGAACAATACAAGCGACAGAGCAATAGGACGTGACTGGTAAAAACTGTCTTAAAGAATTCCTGTGTAATACAATGCAGATATTGTTGTGCCAGTGGAAACAGTCATGTTGCACTGTTCTCTTTACTTATAATTAACAAAAAACACCAACAAACACAGTACTTTTCTAAGAAAAAGTCTGTCACATTCCCCTTTCACTTCTTGTTACCTTCTAGCCCGTGTCCTTCTGGTGTGGCTGCTCTCTGTTTATCTAATGGTGAGTAGGGGTGTCTTAAGGCACTCCAATACGAAATGACAAGGAAATATTCATCTTGAGCTTTTAATTTAAAAATTGACCATCCGTATTTTAAACTATCCTTTTTCATTTACCAGAAACTTTACTTAAAGAGACAGCCAGGGAACATCATCCGCTGTAGTTTACTGTCTTAATCTTTCGGGTCAATTATATAAGGAAGACAACCAAGACCTTTAACCTTTGCAAAATATTTTAGTTTAATTTATTTACTTTAAGAAAAAAATCAGCTTAATTCTTTTCCAAAACCATTTAATTGCCCAAACAACCTTTCAGAACAAAGAGAAATTATATATAATTATTATCAGAGATTCAAAACAGAAATGTCTACTTAATCAAAAGCAGATATTCTGTCTATCGGGCTTTTAAGCACTGTAATGACAATAGCAAATGATTTGCTAATTATGCTTGGAAAATTCTGTCTAATCTCAACTAATTTGTGAGAGTCTGAGGCTCATCAATTCTTTGCCTCTCTCTCTAAGAAAATGTATGGCGATGAAATCAAGCTGTTTCTTGTAATAGGACAGCTCTTACTCCAAAAATTTCTGCTAATTCATATTTCATTGAATTAAAATTGTTATTCCTAGTACAATCATTGCCAGAATGCGACTTATAAATTTATTCTCTCGTGTTGGGTGTTCTATGTCTTTGCAATAGCATCTTTGCCCCCCAAAATTGCAACCTCTACAGCTAGAGAACCAAGTCTCAGATAAATTGATATCTGTATTCGATTAGTCAAAATGCAGACAGACAGCTCCTAAATTAACCCAATGCCCTAAATTCTTTTGGACAGTTCCATTTCAGAGCTGGCAGAAATTGTTTTAAATATTTAGGATCTTCTTATAAAAGGATCTTTCTTTGTCCAAGTTGGATGAACTTAAGGTATTGAGAACAGAACTCTTAGAATCCATGTCTGTTGGACCAAGTCCCTAAAATATCAGACTATCCAGCAAACCCAGGAAATGGATCTTTCCATGGATTTCTACTTTTGTTACTGCATTGCTGCCAGATGATGGCAGAGAGGTCCCAGTGGTGATGTCATGACAGGAGCTGATCAGTGAAATAAGCCACATGTAGCCTCCTAAACTCAAACACAGTTATAACATGAGTGAAATTAAGGTTTCAGCGGTCATTATCTTGATTGGACTTCAGGATAAGACTGTCCTCACAATCCTTAAATTAGCCATATCCTTTTTTTGATGGTAGAATGACTGTTCCTGTATTAAACTGCAGAAGTTATTTTTGGCTTGTGGAATAGTCAGACTTTTTTTCTTTTTAATGCATTTTTAAAATCAGGCTAAGAAGAAGATTGAAAGCCCCACAACAAATTATAAACTAAAAAGAGGGGAAAAAAAAAAAGGCCAAACCAAAATTAAAGTTAGAAATCTTCTTCAGAAATCTTTCTGGAAATAATTATTTAAATCCACTTATCTGTTTGTTATTTTAGCTAAATGTGCTAATCAAAGAAACACGAACTAGACATGAAAACACACATATCTCCATATGGTAACACGAAAAGTGTAAGTATGATGCAAATATTTGCAGATATTTGTGTATGGAATAATATATCCATGCATATATGAGTGTATGTGTACATATATACACACACATTATGTACGTAAGTATCTGGTGCCTGTGTTTTAGCCCAGCCAAATTTTGCCCTAGGGCTACAAGAAAATGAAAGATATGAGGAATGGTCACTTTTAAGGTTTATATAAGTGAGAATCCCTGTCCTATGTTAAGGATTTTTTGATGATATCTAACAAAGGTTTATTTATAATTCATTTCCTCTGTTGATGATTTTGCCCTTCAGAAATGTCTACCTTGTGTTTGATTTATAACCATAAATAAATTGGTCTGTAAATCAGAGATTGCAAAGCAAATCACTGATAACAATATCAATATGTCTGTTTATTTAGCATTTTGCTTTTTTTTTTTTGCCATTTTAGATTGCATAAATCTGATAATTAAGCACACCATCTTTCCCATCAGTGCCAAATGTATTGACAGACAACTACATCAGCACTGAAATATTATCATGTTTGATGTTTTTGTTAGCGAAGAGTATACTTAGCAAGTAGCTTCAAACTTGCCTAGGAGATAGAAGAACATTGTTTGTTATATTTGTTTATTTCACTCTTATTGGCTTTGGGAGCGTTTATTGTTCATGTTAAACCTTCTTCGGTTCAAGAGTTTTCTTGAACATGTACATCTTGGCAAAGCCCTGTACATGATAACCAAATTAATGAATTGATTAACCAAATTAATGAATTGTCTGATATTCTATAGTTTACCACAAGGAAGGCATCCAGCCAAGGGATGAAGTGTTACACTGCCAGACGTAGTGCCATGCATGTCACGTGCAAGCAACCCAGAAATCAGCAAGTAGGGTGGATTATATGCAGGGCATATTTTCTCCCTGCTGGAAATTGCCTGTTTGTCTAACTCAAGCAATAATGCTGCTTTTGTTAATCATAACTTTTCTCTCTCTCTTTCTTTTTTTTCCTACTTTTTTCTTGTTGTTAATATCTGCCTTTCACAGTATAATGACATTTGATATCTAAACAAATGACTAATGATTGTCAAAACACATGAAAGATACAGAAATGCTTGGTGGTGAAGTCTGGGCATGTTTCTGAATGTTTAATTTTATAAGTTAAAAAACAAGTCAATCTTGGTTTCTGAAAGAAATTATTTTCACTTAGGAAGCAAACAAACAAAAAAACAATTAATATGAAAAACACATTAAAAAGTATTTTGTTTTGTTTTATTTCTCATGGGGTTAAGAGTTCAGCTTGTCTTCTGTGAAATGTTCATAAAGGAATATTGTGGATATATATTTGTTTCTGTGGATGATATATTTTGCATGTGTTTGCTTAAATTGTAAATATATATGCATATTCTAGTGTTCTTGAACGTAGACTTAACTTCTCTTCTAATATATGAATGTGAGGAGAAAAGCTCAAGCAGAGATAACAGAAAGAAAGGGATAGTCATGTAAGAGATCTAAATAAGTACAATAGAGCACATAGGCATGATGTTTTATTAAAATACATAAAGTGATTTATGTAATCATTTCTTAATCTTATTTATAATTCCATATTTTGTGTAGTTTGCTGTTTTTTTTTTTTTTTTTTTTCAACTTTCAGGCAGATTCAATTACAAGCAGATCAATAATGTGAGATGTTCCAAAGAATGGGATAAAAATTTGATAAGCACCAGCTAAAGAGAACAATACCAGATATTTGTCTTTTTTTTCTACCTATTTAGAAGAAATTACTAGTTCACCTTGGAGCTATTTATTATTATTATTAGGAGTTATAATAATAATTAATTAAAACATTTTTATTTATTATTATAATTGCTTTTAAAAATGTTAATTTTTGTATTTCTCATTTATGTTATTTGTTATTATAAGTAACTGTCCCCTATTGAAATGATTTTCAACTAATATTAAATTTCTGATTATGAACAAAGTCAAGTGTATTCTTGTAACCATTGGTTTAAAATGTGATAGATTTGCATATAGTTTGGAATAGTATAGAAAGTCTGATGTGCTTTAAGAAGGACTTAACTGTGATATCGTATATATCCATCTGTCTTGAGCTTTACCTTCTCATGCTCTTGCAAAACTCATTCTCAGAAAAATTAATCATATGACATCCATTTTTGGAAAACAAGAGAAGCCGAAATTCTGCATTTCCTCCTCGACTGTTCAACAGCTCATCAGCTTGTCCAGTGGCATGGATACTGTCATTCAGGAAAAGGCTGTATTTTATACATAAAATGGTTCAATATTTGTAGAGGCCATGATATTCAGCAAAAACACACACACAAAAAGACAAATTTAGGTATTGAAGTTAAAATAGCAAGAAAAAAAAGTCATTTTTGAATAAAATGAAAATTATATTTGCCTCACAACTATCAGATGTGTCCAATATAATGAAGTTATTTGAAAAGATTTTGAATTAGACCTATATCATTTGTGCCACAAACTTGCCAATTAGGATTGTATAAATCTAAATCATATAAATTGAAGGGGATTTCAGGATGTTTGAAATCTATCTCCTTCTTTCAGCTAGGATTGTATGAATGTAATTTCTGACAGATTTCTACAACACAGAGGCCTATTAATTTCCCTGTTGCATTTTCCCAACCCCACTATTTCTTGTTTAGCTGCCATGGATATGGAGGAAAATTGTTGTTATTCAGCAGTTTCTATATATCTGAATATTGTTTTCACATCCCTAATAAATGGTCATTCATTTTATAATTTCAGCTCCATCAGTTTTCAGCATGTTATGTTTTCTATCTGTCAGTTATTCTTAACGATCTTCTTAGGTCTGTCTACAGCAGACTCACATCTTTAAGTGATGCCCCAAACCAGGTATAATATCCAAAAGATTTTTATTTATTTGTGTATGTACTCTGGAGAAAGGAAAGTACTTATGAATGAGATTTAGTTTCAGATTTACCAGTACTTGCCTTTTATATTGTGCTCACACCAGTTGCACCCACTAGATGCTTATTGCTTGTAGTGGGAACATAAAAACATCACTAACTCTGAAATCAGATGTGGACTCCTAAGTTTAGATGTTTCAGACTATATCTTTATGTTGTGCAGAGTATAATGTGTAACAAGGAATGACATTGTTCTGTGTCCACCTTTGATTCACTTTGATCTCCAGACCATYTTCTATGGAGCTGCTGCTTAGCTACTTTTTTCCTACCTTACAGCTGTGGCACTAGCCATATGTACCTAAGTCTGGTAGCTGCTGCCTGATAGCTGATGGTAGATGACTCCTATAAATAATCTTCTCTCTCTTTTTTTTTTTTTTTAATACCATTGTTCCAATTTATCAAGATCTTCTTTGAGTTATAACCCTACAAACCAGCACACTCTCAGTGCCTTTCAAGTTTGCATCAGCAACAAATTTAACAAGCTTACTCTATGTTTTTTCAATTGGGCTATTAATGGAATAATCAAATAGCATCAGACCTAGGAAAACACTAGTGGAACATCACTCAGCACATTCTGAAAACAAAACAGTAGCGTTGACTCTTGGTAAAAAGAAAAAAAAATCTATAACAAACTGAAATTTTACCTTTCTCCTAAAGATCATAGAATCATAAAATCATAGAATGCTTAAGGTTGGAAGGGACCTCTAGAGGTCATCTAGTCATCTAGTCCAACCCCCCTGCACACACAGGGTCCCCTAGAGCATGTGGCACAGGGTGATGTCCAGGCGGGTTTGGAAGATCTCCAGAGAAGGAGACTCCACCA